>CM023483.1:25099273-25239272 GCA_013339685.2 Hyalomma asiaticum
GCCCGAGGAGCTTCACCACGCATTTCACGAAAGCTTCGCGTCTCGCAAGAAAGAATAAGATTTATCCCGTCACGGGGCTCAGATTTATTCACTGCTGCACGAAACATTCGAGGTTGTCGTGTTCTTTTTCCTTGTCAACGCGCTAACAATCCCCGCGTGCGCCCTCTTCTTGTGTGCATTCCGGCGTAGAGGACTACGCGGGGGAATCTATGCCACTATACGGCGTCTCTCCTAATGGTATCGTGATTTTTGGACTTAAAACCACAGAAATCATAATCAGGCCGTGATGTACTTTCTGCTAATGGCGTTCTTGAATGGCACCCACTATAAACCTTTTCACGGTTGGTCAAGTGGCTAGTCAAACCTAAGCGCGGTGCGCTGATTCGTTAAATTGACGGCATGCTTTATAAATGTTAATGAGCCGAAGTTCAATTTTTTATGGCAATTCTTGGTTCATTATTAGTCAAGCGAAATTCCTATTGGCTGACTTGGGAAGTCGTCAGTGGCCTACTAAAAATCCCTCATTGCCGAGAAAACAGTGTGCGCACACTTCTCTCTCTCTTCTCTCTCTCTCTCTCTCTTGCTTCGTGCAATAAGACAGACACAAAAAAAAAGAATAATACAGACTCACAATAAAGGCTGTCCTCCGGGCTGCGGATTCTAACCACCGACCTTCGCGATGCAGACCCCGCTAACCGATTCAGCAAAGCTTTATTCATCCTACGCGCTCTTTCAAACGGGGTTTTCCAGTAAAATAAAACAGACTGAAAATAAAATTGCTCCTTGGGCTGCGTCTTCGAACAACTGACCACAGGTCGCCAGGCCGCAACGCTAACCGATTCAACCACTGTCGGTCCATCACACGGCCCCATTGAAGCGCGGTTTTATACGCGTAAGAAAGTAGGCACCCGAAATACGGGCACGCTCTCCAGTGCACCCTCGGCAGGCGGAGAAAGAAAGAAAGAAAGAAAGAAAAAGAAAGAAAGAAAGAAAGAAAGAAAGAAAGAAAGAAAGAAAGAAAGAAAGAAAGAAAGAAAGAAAGAAAGAAAGAAAGAAAGAAAGAAAGAAAGAAAGAAAGAAAGGCACGCGCACGCCAAGCTTCGCTTGCCCTTATTTTGCTGACAAGGAAACGGCTCCCAATTTTTTTTTTTACGCCCATCAGAGCAGTGCTTGCTGGCGCTACTTTGTTGAACCACGTACGTAGTGCACACTATATGCCAATTTGCCGAAAGTTTCATACGCTGCTCATTTTAGAGCCCGTATACATATGATAGCAAACATATCTGCCGTTATAGTCATCTAACAGCAGAGAGTAATCCACAGTAACCGTCACGCGAACCCCGGAAGTAAAGAAAGCTCCGCTTCTAAAAGAAAGGTTGTTTCCTAACTAGAGATCTCTAATAATGAAACACTGCCACGAGGAAGCTGTTTCGTTTGCTGCGCTGCAAATATTGCCCAGAACTCTGTCTCCGCTTCAGTTTTTTTTTCTTTTAGCCTTGGAAAGGCATCTCGTATAGGAGGATTCAGGTTAGTGTAAATGCACGAGGATCGACAAAACACAGAACAGAAGTTTGGGCTTCATGCGAAGTGATGTGCGCACTGTCTTCTTTGGAATACAAGCCAGACACGCGATGAAACGCAGTTAATGACTGCGCTTTCTCCTGACTACTTTCTGACGGTACGATGATAATTTATAAGTATATGTTTGTCTGTGGCGAATACGAGAGTAATGACGAAAATTAAGTGGAAATCGCAAATAAGAGAGATGAATGTTTTCGTCTCATCATATGAAGCTTTATTTTTCCAGAACTATGTATCTGCAGACGTATATCTTCATCCGTCTTAGTCTATAATGCACGTTCTTGCATTTTTTTTCTTAGCTTTGTTTGCAGTATAAAAAAAACTTGTTTACGACGTTTAGGAAATGTAGAAGTCTTCTTTCTCATTTTTCAAAATCTTTTTCTTACTTTTTTCTTGTTTGCCAAAACGTTCAAACATCGCAAGCATCTGCATGCTGTAAATTATATTGATTATTGTTTGAATTGTGTAAGCTACAGACCCCTAGATAACCACTGCCATTCACATAAACTAAAGAGGATGTCGGATAGGTTTGTGGAACAGTTTCATCATCAACTGCGCAGACTAAAGTAAACAATAATTCACCACTAATAATAATTACGACGAGTGACCACCTTCCCTGTCCATTAACTTTGTGAAAATGAGATTACCATCGGCGTGTTCAACTGTATTGAAAGGAAAGCCTATATTTTTAACGAATAGCACTGAAACTCAGCATATATGTAAGCCCGGCCTAATCTGTCTTTGTCCCCCTTAAAATGTTCTGGAACCTGCTCAGCGTATTTTTCGTGTGCAAGCACGTAACAAATACGTGTGTACACTGTGACTGACCGAGATGCAGACTAAATATGATCAAAGAGAGTTATCTTGGTTGATCATGCTGCGAAAGTGCCCAATGCAACCTCCGTATTACTCGATCTTTCTGTCAAGTGTGACTCCGTACACCTCCCTGTGTCTTGTAGCTATCCTGGCAGTCTTGCTAAAAATCCTATCAGGTTAATAATACCTGAGTTCCTTCTTCCGCATACAACAATTCAATTTTTATTGCTGTCATGAAACTAAAAAATTGTACAAGTTTCACGCTTCGCACTTATTTATATTAGGGCAGTCCAAGGCGAATTTTTTTACAGTTACCGTAAACGAAAGCGTCTTTTCAGACTTCGACCTCTTATTTTGTCTCCGAGCCCATCTCCGACACCGAGTCTAGATCCAAAGCGCTGTCGATCAGCAGTCGCTAAACTGTCGAGACGTACATCTTTCGCATAAATCTCATTACCGATCGCGATTGGCTGACACTTGCCTCTATACAAATCTAAAGTTGTGACGGCTTTGCTCTTTGGTCCTTGGTGCGCGAGTAATGACCTATACCCCACTTCCCTCACTTGCTCCTTTCTGCCTGCAATGTTTCTGCGCTCCCGAGCTCTCCGGGCTCCCGAATCCGATACCCTGCCACACACACAGAGCGTCGCACTGGTTCCACGCTTCGGCAGGTTTAGCTGGGCCACGCTATGTGGGGCGTCGGAGCGGAATCTTCTGGCTCACTGGCTGCTCGACCACGAAGCTCGACTCTTGCCTTTATTCTGTTCTCCTTTTTTTTTTTCGTCGTCGTCTCTGTAGTGCACGCACTTGGGTCTTCTCTGTGTCACTTTTGCAACCCCGGTCCCTTAATCTCCCATTCCCTGCCTCCTAACCTTAGTCGCAGCCCATTGCAACCACGCTGGGAAAAGAACCGAGATAGTCTTTACCGCGCTACGAGGGAAACAAATTGGCATCCTTTCACTCGTCGTGCAAAAAAAGGTGCAAAAGTGAACGACTTCCGTGCACCGTCTATTAGTATGTCGGCAATGCTTAAGTGCGCCAGTCAATATCCACATTCTTTCTTCCTGGGTTGCTTTTTATTGCTTTTCTTAATTTTCTCTTTCGTTGTTTATTTTTGTTGTTTACGGCACCGCATGTGTGTTTCTTTTTTTACAAGCTCATTGAGATGTCTGACGTATACGTAACAAGTTAGGCTCCCTTTGTTCCATTCCGTTTGCATTAATAGCCTCATTTTTACGCGATAATATTCGTGCACCGCGCAACGATCAATTTCGAAGAATGCAGAATGGAGCTACATCGGCGCCTTTCTGTCCCGGTAGACCACTGTTTTCTCAATAAGCACCAGCCGGCGGATGACAGCATCAATAGGCTAATCATCAGCATCGCGGGCACTGTTTTCTCGGTTAGCGAGCTACGCCTTGATTATTTCGGCTCGTCCCTACATTAGCTCATCTAAGTGGCTGTTGAGTGGAAAAAATCGCATCAAAGCGGCCCATACCGCGTAGCGCTACGTCGAGCAGAATCGATATTCCCGGCTCATAAACGACTGGAGTTCCTGACTCGATTTGGTGAGTGCCCCGCTTCGATGCCCCGCTTCTATAAATGAAATGTTTCATGATCGAGTGAGATGAATATGTTCGATCTACTCCCGTAATTTGCGAAGAGACGCTGAAACGTGTGCCTTCTTTGTTTATGGATGTGAATTTCGTTCCATAGTTCGGACGCAAGGCAAGAGGAAAAAATTACAGCATATCCACGGAGTGAATGATGATGAGTGGGCGAAGCTCGGGAGGTTCATCGTAGATCGTGCCGAGTTCCGGATTAATTTAGTTAACACGCACGCTACGAATCCTCATGGTTCAACTATGCACAAGTGAAATCCACCGGCACTTCATTGCAAGTCAAGATCCAGTGCCTATATATATATATATATATATATATATATATATATATATATATATATATATATATATATATATATATATATATATATATATATATATATATATATATGGGTTGCCGGTGAACGCTTCTCCAAAGCGAGAAGTCGGTATTTCTCAATCAAGAAACTCGCTAGGAGACGCTGCCGGCGCCAACGTTGTCTCTCGCGGGTGAGGGCGCGTTCTCCTTCTTTGCGAGCTGGTAGAGCGTTCCTCTAAGAAAGAGCGTTTCCATAGCCAACACGCCCCTTCCGCTCTCTCTCTGTCTCTCTCTCTCTCACACAAGAGAGCCGAGGCACGCTCCGGGAGAGAGAGAGGCACGCGCCGAGGGCGAACGCGTGCCTCCCGGCACGCGGGTTACGCCTGACGCCTGACGACTGACGCCTGACGCCTGACGCGTGACAAGGTTAGACTAAGAGGAGCTTCGCCCCTAAAAAAATATGAACGCCATCCCACATGTCAAAATTGCTGTGTTTTATTTTAGTATGCTTCTTATTGGAACAACGCAGCACATCTCATCAGCTGGTATATACGTTGCTCAGAATCATTTATTGCAATCTATTTCCTTAAATGAGCGTCTACAAGCATATATTTCGCGATAGTGCATGCATGTCGAAGCAATTCCCAAGCGCCTGCATTCGCCAGTGTTAGTAGATATATTGTGATGGCTGATTATGCTGGTTGCCGCCCTGTTCCAGTAGAGTGAACAGCAGGATGAATAAACAGTCTTGCGCTGCCACGTAAACCATAGTCCTGCAGACGGATGGGAGCCTGAACATCAACATCCGCCAATATTACTACCATCATCATAATCACAGATCACCTTTAAGGAGCTCAATTAGATCACTGTATGCATGCTTGAATAAGTACCACCAAAAGGAGAGTGAATATTCCTCCCATACCCAAAGAAACTTGTAGCTGGATAAGCCGCGGCGGTCACATTTTTCAATGGAGCCAAAAATCCCAGAGGCCCATGTCTGCGCGATGACAGTGCACATTAAAGAACCCCAGGTGGGAAAGCAGCCCTCCACTACGGCACTCCTCCCCTTTCAGGCTGAACCGTGCTTCCGACAAGGGGTGAGCAAAAATAGCGCCTTTCCTACAACTAAACTACACTTATTATTACTAGTATTAATAGTGATACGTGTAACATGATAACGGGCAGAATGACAACGCGCTTTGTCAGAAAGTTTCTTCAAGAAAAAGGTACCGAGACTACGATATTCAGTCAGCCTCAACAACATGTTGACACCTTTGTGCCAATTCGAGCTTCCTTTCTTTTTTTTTTTTTCATTCCATACTTAAAAGGTGTTTACATTGTAGAACAGTGCTGAATATCTTAGGCTTGTATAATAAATTCTACGAACTGCCGAAATATCCCTGCGCGCACAGAAAAACTCATCCTGTTTTGTATGCTTGAGGCGTCTTCTGGACAGCGAGTGAAGAAATGCATCCGCTACGTAAAGCTACGGCAAAGTCATCGCTTCTCCGGAAATTCCGCTTTCCAAGCAAATGCATTATTTACAAGCCCTCGGCGGTTGCAGGCGAGAGAACTGCAATTGTGTCGAGATACCCGATTGTACGTATGCATGCAGCGAACATGAATCATAGTGCTCAACTCGCTGGAGCGAAATGAATGATGACCTAAATTTACAAAGCTGCCAAGCGCTGTGAGGCTGGAAACATCGCGGCATCATCATATGGAAGAAATGTTGCTTGAGCAAGTTCGTCAAGTAAGCCAATTCGAGGATTGGAAAGAAAACGAAACAGAGCCACGACAATAGAGCACGTTGCTTCATTTCTGTTCTCCTACCTATTCAAACGACAATTTATAGTTTGTGCTTCACAGTATACTGACGATCTACTCCTTCCTTTTCACTTGAGGAGGAAGTAAACTGGAATGTTTGTGCGACTTATGAGTTTGGTGTGCAGCTCCAGTAGTTGGGTGAAAGATAACACAATTACATTGGTCAGACAAATATGCAGATGGTCATATACATCCCCTCGCTCTCACCAATCAAAAGGCACGCATACTGCATATGCTCAGAAAGTATTAGTAAGCTTCCTTTCTCAAAGATTGTTGCAAGCGCTTTCTCCATATAAAACTTGCAAGCACTGTTACCGATCCGCACTACGGCCCTGCCTTAATGTTCGTGGATCGTCGGGACTCCACTTGTGGTAGGTATGGGTTCTTGTTTTCAGTTTCTAGCGTTTCAGTTTTTAGTGATCACTGAATATGGCTGGGAAGTATTGTACAAATTCTAATAACTTATATTCTCAAGCTACGTTTACATACTGCGGTGTCCCCGGGCAGAATGATGGTCGCTTAATGACAGTTTCAAGCAAAACCACTTCGCGAAGTAGCAGCCAATGAAATTACCAAAGCCTGTTGGTTCTTCAACCTAAGTCAAACCTATGTGCGCTGAGTAGAAACAAGCTCCAGTCCCACTTAAACAGTGTGAATATATTTTTACCCAATTTTAAAATAAATATTGCGTCGTGGGAAGTGTTCAGTTATTACTCAGATATATGCGATGAGTCGTGGGAAGCACTCACCCCCCATATCCATAAATGCAATTGCTCTGTTGGGCGGTGTCACTCTATCCTATGTATATTATGGCATTTGGGAACTTACCATTTTGTTTTTACGCTCGTGACGGTTTTGTAGGTCCTCATCGCTTTGCGCTTGATGTACCACATTTTCTTTTTCTCTCACACGTAATAATTTGTTAAACATGTGTCACTATTATTCTCACTTTCCGTGGTGATGAAGAAAAAAGAACAAGGAGGCTTCACTGAACTGCCTAGGGCGGCTTTTTCCACGTCTCCCTTTTGTGTTGCTAAATGTACTAAGAAATAGATAAACATGATCTTGTTTACTGAACGTTAATTTACCTTGGATTATACACGGGTCTGCTGTGTTCTATTCAGCCGCGTCAATGTAGATTTTTCGAACGTGCGACACTTTGTATTTTACATCAAGCTTCTTTTTAAAGCATATTTGTGTGAAAGAGTGGACATCGCCATCCCACTTACTAAAACATCTTCAAGCGAAGCTTGTCTTGCCTAGACTGTGCTGACGTAGTCACGCCAAAACCAGTTGCTCCCGTAGAAGTGGGACTCTTGGCACCCTTTATGGAGTGGCGGAAGGAACTGGAAAGTGTCTTAACCACTACTAAGCATCCATGTTTGAGAAAAGTGGGCATATCTTAACCATGTGAAAGAAAGAAAGAAAGAAAGAAAGAAAGAAAGAAAGAAAGAAAGAAAGAAAGAAAGAAAGAAAGAAAGAAAGAAAGAAAGAAAGAAAGAAAGAAAGAAAGAAAGAAAGAAAGAAAGAAGTTGCAACTCTGGCATGCGCATGCCAAGCTTCCCTTCCCTCATTTTCTCGACATTGGAAAGGCTGCTGATATTTTGATCGGGTAATAAAATGCGGCCGAGGCTTCGCTCCCGTATAGTGACTGAAAGGTTGTCGAAATCGCTAGCCCGCAATCACCTCAAAAAGCCGAATACATTTACGTCTTTTACTTTCTTGCGGCAAAGCTGCTCAAGTTGTGCGTGCACTCACTTCAGTGTCAAAGTGACTTCCTTTTCCCGATCTCCTTTTCTTTTCGTTTTCCCGCTTTCGTCCCCCCTTCTTCAAGGTGTCCCCCCTTCCTCAACGTGCCAACAATGCATGCATGACCGCGCGGCCTCCACGCATTTCGATTTACATCCGTACCTTCTTTCCTGGCAACAGAGGGAATCGTGATGGCCGCAAGAGATCTCCGGCACGTCTATCATCGCATCGAGCGCAATTGTCGTATACAGCCCGACCGTCTTTATTTCCGTGCAGCGCGCCCCTTCTATCTTCACCAGTGCACCGAACGTACGCAATGCGATATATGGGCGTTAGCTCTCTGGCAACGATCGACCTCGTCGTCTCGACGCACGTTCCAGCTACCGTGTCATTTCTGGCGCACAGTATGCGCACGGCTTATTTCTCGCCTTCCTCGCCGCGACGATCCCTCGGATCACTTCAGCCACCACTTATGGCTTCCGTTTCCCTCTCTTTCTTTCCTCATATTGCCAGTGCCAAAACATGCGCCTTGTGTCTCACGATCCATGCCTACCTATTTCGCATCGACCACTTCCTGTCCGTAGCTCTCGTCGCTCCAGCCGAGATTGTGCTCTGTATAAATGTACGTACGTACAGCCTTCTTTACGGCGTGTATTCTTGGACGTTTATCGTCGCAATAGCTCTCCTTTGACTTCGGTGCGTGCGTAAGATCCTGTATGGCTCCGCGATATCTCGCGCTTCCATAAAGAAAGGAAAAAGAAAAGAACAGGGCAGTAATGTATCGCGCACACATATGAACATAAAGTGGATGGATTGAACAACTTGATCTATGTACGGTGGCCTCCTAGACAGCTAGCTTTCTGTACAGCGTCCAAGCTTGTGTCGCAACGCATAAGATACTGAGATGTGATGTACTCCGTGTCTCTCTATCTTTCTCTTTCTCGAGGTTTCTACACCACGCAGTTTTTACATACAACACTGAACGGCTCTTCTCCCTTCTGTCTATTACTCCGCTTTCAAGAGTTTCAATACCAAAGGCTGCTCATCTTTGTCACAGTAACACACGCTTCCCTAATGCCAAAATGTATGAAACGCTACTATACTTTCCATAATGCGTTGCACTCAATCCGTGTTCTCAGAACAACGCTAAGGCTACCGACACAACCAACGTATCCCACTTTGCTGAAACTATAGAAAGACTCGCCCAACGCAACTTTGGGTTCCCGGTACAAATCATAATTTGCGAGGTGAATGCACGGCATGTTTCAATGCGTCGTTGGAACGAGAATACAGAACCCTTCGCACAAACATGGCAGCATTTTTCGAAAGAAGTGACAGCTTGGCATAAACAAAAGCTTTGTCATAAATTCGCTGCCGTCTTTTTAGCTGACCAAAATGGCCGCGCGGCGGCTAAGGCAATGAAGAGCGATGGATGCGGAGAAACTGTGGTCGTTTAATGCTTCTTGCGGGTGCCTTCAAGTGGTTTCAAGTTATAACATCGCAACGATAACACCGATAGACACAGCTTCTCCTCCAACGCTCACTTAAATGCACCAACACCACGATGATGGATGGATGTCGGTGTTTGTAGTGAAGACCCTTCCTGTTACTCGTCTTCATGCTTGGAAGCAAGAGCATTCGTTGCTCGCCGCAAGAATAATCAATTACGATACAACATATTAAGTACTGTTTCCTTTGCACGCGTAACAGTGGAGTCTTTCTCCAAGTGCGCAAATCGTCGCTCATCCTGACGTCCAACGTGGACGCTGCCGAGCTCTCAAGTCATGCAACATGGCAACGACCGATACACGTGTTCTGAAGGCAACATTTTGTTGCCGCTGGTGAACAAAGCACTCGTATCCCTTTTGTTCATGGCACTATAACCAATGGAGTTTCGTCCTTGTTGTGGCATTTCTAACAGCGCAGCTCTTCAACGTCGAGCCTGTGCAATGTGCGTCAGACGATCTTGTAGTGCTGGCTACGCAGGAGGGGAAACCCACTATCACGCGCGCCACAATCTTGCCCACTGCCCACTGCTACACAATAGTGCTTGTGCGAAGGCATGTGTCCGATATAAAGTGTAGAAAACGTTTAGCTAGAATTTGCGTGTTCGATCCCCGGAGCCGTGGGGACACAACTTGACTTCCCTGCCAGTAGCAAGCGTGCAGTACCACTTGACACGCTTGTCGGTTATGTCACGATTAGCCACAAAAAAAAAAGCGTGTTCGCTGTTCCAATGGTTTTCAAGGCGTGGAACGCGCTTACATTTTTTGTACCTTAGTCATCTAGGAAACCTTCTTCTGAAGCCCAGCTTATACTGACAGATGTAATGACGCGGAAGTTTGCCGAACACAACGCTTTCCTCTTAGATGCTAGAACAATCGACATTAGTGAAAATACACTGTGTCCGAGCGTCAGTCTAGGTATAAAAAGCGGAGACGGCCACTTTTACTGCACGCTGTGGTCGTCTACAGGAGCCGAATAGGCACATTTGCAGCATTGATATTCCAACATTAAGAACTGCTATACTATCCTGTGAAATAAACCAGAGTACTTCACGAAATGTATCAAGACATGTAGCGTACCGCGCAGCTGGAAAAATGCTAATATAATCCTTATCCACAAGAAAGGTGACATAAAGGACTTAAAGAATTACAGACCAATCAGCCTACTCCCAGTAATATACAAGCTATTTACAAAGGTAATTTCTACGAGGATAAGAGAAACACTCGACTTTAACCAACCGAGAGAACAAGCTGGTTTTAGGAAAGGTTACTCGACAATGGACCACAGCCACGCTATCAACCTAGTAATTGAGAAGTACGCGGAATATAACAAACCTTTTTACATGGCGTTTATCGACTACGAGAAAGCATTTGACTCCATAGAAATGCAAGCAGTTCTAGAAGCTCTACATCGTCAAGGGGTACCTGGCGTATACGTGAGAACCATAAACAACGTATACAAAGATTGCACAGCCACACTACTCCTACATGAGAGAAGCAGAGAAATCCCGATCAGGAGAGGCGTGAGACAGGGCGATACAATATCACCGATGCTATTCACTGCATGTTTAGAGGAAGTCTTTAAACGTCTAGACTGGGAAGAAAAGGGCATTCGAATAGACGGAGAATATCTAAACAATTTAAGATTTGCAGACGACATTGTGCTCTTTAGCAATGATGGTGACGAACTACAAAACATGATTGATGACCTAAACAGGGAAAGCATTAAAATTGGATTAAAAATGAATAGGCAAAAGACCAAAGTTATGCTCAATAGCTTAGCTAAGGAACAGGAATTTAAAATCAACAATGAACCCTTACAATGTGTAAACGAATATGTATATCTGGGACAGTTAATATCAGGAACTCCTACCCAGGAAAATGAAATTCTCCGTAGAATAAGGCTGGGCTGGAGCGCATTCGGAAGGCATTACGAAATCATGACCGGACACTTGCCGCTCTCATTAAAGCGAAAAGTATTCAATCACTGCATTCTCCCAGTACTAACGTACGGTGCAGAAACATGGAGAATAACGAAAAAACTAGAGATGAAACTGAGGAGCACGCAAAGTGCAATGGAAAGAAAAATGATAGGGGTAACGCTAAGAGATAAAAAACGAGCGGAGTGGATCAGAGAACAGACAGGAGTAGCCGATATTGTCTTATCAATTAAAAGAAAGAAGTGGACCTGGGCAGGACATGTCATGAGGAGGAAGGATAATAGGTGGACAGTAAGAGCGACGGAATGGATACCACGAGAGGGAAAACGCAACAGAGGTAGGCAAAAGGTTAGATGGAGCGATGAAATTAAAAAGTTTGCGGGCATAAAGTGGAACCAACTCGCTCAGGATAGGGTGGATTGGAAATCGTTGGGAGAGGCCTTCGTCCTGCAGTGGACCTAAACAGGCTGATGATGATGATGATGATGATGATGATGATGATGATGACTTGTTCAGAAATAGACAAAAGCTCAAAAGGAAAAGAAGGCTAAATTGCACTATCACAATATATAGCACAATGCTGCAGGAAAATTTTCCACACGAAAGACCTCGTTCGTGGTATTTTCTTTAGGTGCACGATTGATCGATTTATTAAGTAATCGGAAACGCTGGCAATTAAGCGCAGTATACTGACGTCTTCTGCACGATGACGAACTGTCTAAATTAACGGAGGGCGATGATAATGCTTTGAAATAAATCCATGATCATTTTCGAAACATTTGGCGAATTTGGCAGCTGCTTCCGCGCCCACATTCATCGGTATCTATCACGCACGCGTATAGCGTTTTACATACAGGAAGTGTCACCAAGCACAACCCGTTGAGTTAGCACTGTATGTGGGACAGCTTTTTGTATGAGTGCTGCCCCTTGTACTCGATTTTATGAAGGATTTTATGAAACGACTTGTAATCCGGTGTCTCTTCGCGCTTTGACCGTAAAACCAAGTTCAGCAGTGCTGAAAATATTCAAGGGTCTTTCGATGCTACAGGCTCTGCTGACTCACGCTTTCTCATGCTGGTGCGGCCACTCACGGTTGAGTCCACACTCGTGGTCCAGGTAACGAAGTTGCCCTAAGTGTAAACTTGCTTTAAGTGCACTATGATAAATATATTGTCACAAATTCACTGCAACTAAGACGTCGGGAGATTCGACGGTTCGAGAAGTTACTATAAATTGTTCTTGATAACCTACCTCGCTTAATTATGTCCGCAACAAGGCACGCCCTTGGGCGTTTCCTCGGCAATTGTTACAAATAATTTTATTTTAACAAATGGGACTACGGGCCTAACTCGTGTTCATAAACTCTCCAGTCCTCTGTGGTGCTCTGGGGATCCATTTGGCCGAGCTATTGCAGCAACTCCGACCACACGCGTAATCACATGAAATTTAAATTGAGTGTTTCAGCACACCAGTTTAACGTCATATACCGGTTTACACGTTGTGAAAACCAAGCAATCAAAATAAAGTTCTCGACGCGTCTTCCTTATAAATTGATAGAGGCTGCTTGCGTTGCACGCCGGGGTGCGCGTCAGCCCCGCCTCTTCTTTTTTTTTTTTTTTCCATGGTTGAAGCACTGCAGTTCACATTAGCGGCATGGGCGTGACGAAGTAACAGATGGACTCGGCTTGCCACACAAAGGCGTGATGACCGTGGTGTACGCCCATTTAAGGAGGCGATTATTGCACGGGCCGTCGGAGCGGCTTTCTTTCGCCACATGGAGGAAGAACGAAGAATGAAGCGGTCGTTAATAGTGCCGCCACTTTTGCAAAGCCGAGACTAAATGCCGTATTTGCTCGAACCCAACGAACCTTTATCTCTTTTTCCCTTCTGCAGTGACAATACCAAGTTCTTCCCCTGCAAGCAAAGAGTGCTTGCGCGAGACACTTTCAAAAAGCTGCTCCTTTTGCAGTAAGTAAACTGGGCTTTCAGAAGCAGTATTTTCGACATCCTCAAAAAAATCAAAATAGCTTACGAGCCAAAATTAGTGAAAGCAACATACATAGTGAATAACGCAGCACATTCTTCTTTACGTCACTACCATATAAAAGTGTAGTCACGGAGATATATATAGACAGGACGATTAATTATTGTTGAAAAACTTATACCAGTTCCACCCTTGTGAAATCTGTGTAAACGCCGGAGCTGAGGTAAAGGCGTCAGGTTCGCTATCGCTATCATGTAACGATGGGCTGAGGGAAAAAGTGTGGTTAGTGGGTGGAGGGCAAGTGCAGGTCCCCTTTTTCCCTTCTGCTAAGCCTGAATTTCTTTACTTCTTTATTTCTTTCCTTTTCTTTCTTTCTTTATCTCTTTCTATATTACCCCTGGCGTAATCAATATGATGTTGCAGGAGAATGAGGGAAGAAGTGTGGGTAATGGGTCGAGGGCAAGAGTGGATCCGCTTTTTCCTTCTGCGTGACAGCGGACACCAAGTACATCGGGGACGGAGAACATGGCGGTCCCCTGAACAGCTCCACTGTTAAATGTGCGAATTCCATGTGAATCTCAGCTCATGTACCTGCATACTAAGAGCACTGGCTAACGTGACCTGAGTGCAAGCTGGGGTGTTGGCTGCACTGTTGGCTATAGCGTTGGCTATTGCGTTCGCTGACTATTGGCTGACTGTTACTTATCCGCTCCTGTAGCAGTGCAAAAAATTATTGCACGTGCAGCAGTATGACTCTGAGTTAACGTCATTAAATTCTTCGCGCATTACTAGAGCTTCCCTTAGAAAAAATGCCGCAATTTTCCTTCATTTACAGCTAATTTACGCATCGTAGACTTATGTGGATATTCTTGTGTCGATTTCCTGCATCGCCTGTGTCGTCACGCGTACAATGGCTTTGTTTTTGACTCGCGAGTATTCCTCAGCTGATCATGACCGCTTTTAAGTTATCGCTAGCCATGGGAACATCTCTTGCGTCTTTAAAATCTTAGATGCATCCGCGAAATTTCTAGTGAACGAATATTATCTTGCGAGACCACGGGCGCATTGCACATCTTGAATGTCCCAGGCTGCTTCAAACTAGGTCCAGTTTTTGAAAGCGTGTGTGATACGCTCTAATCTGATGTTAGTTGGTTTACCCGTCCACTAGCCAATGCGTTCGAGAACTACGTCGCGGCCTCACGTCGAGAACACAACAACGGCGTTGCTCAGCTTTTCTATCTGTGCAAGCACCGCTACGCTCTTCTTGGAGGATATTCCTTAAGAGCTCGATAGGTAGACTGCCTCGAGGTAGACGCTGATTGGATAGAGCTAGACTGCTAAACCTCTGGCCAAAGAGCTCTATACAATGAGCGTACAATGAATCAACCAGGCCACTTAGTGGTTTTCTACAATATGCCACCTTTTGTCTGACTCCAAGGTCCATTGCCGAGTATGACGGTCAATGGCAAGTCAATGAATGAATGAATGAATGAATGAATGAATGAATGAATGAATGAATGAATGAATGAATGAATGATCTCCCGAAACCTATGTCGTCGAGCCGCAGACGCGATCAGACAAGTGCCGTCAATGTCGTGGGACGGTCCGCGTTAGTCGGCTCAAGCCGTACGGCGACTGTTACATAACCTCATCGATGTAAATCGTAAAGGTCAGTTTCCTAAAACTGATCAAGCGATAATGAAGCTGCGAGCAGTGCTAAAACTGTCATCGTTAATACACGAAGGTCCGTCCGTGGTCAGCTGTCGTTGATACGATCCTTGTCGACGTGCTGAGCTCTCAATTGCGGTTGATAGTGTCAAATTCGATGAGAAGGAGCTTATCAACAAAATCACGTCAGCGTGCAGAAGGGGATTCGTTCTCCGTAACTTCATTCGTAAATCGAAAACTAGCATTGTTCAGTTCAACTTCAATCGAGCGCCGCCACTGATGCGCAGCCACCGATGCAAACTCATTTAATGGCTTCAGAGTCACACCGCATTTATTTTTCCCCTTAGCACGCGCTCTTTGTCGTTTCTTAACTGAACCCGAGCCAAGTAAAAAAGCTGTGTTAAAATACACATCAAATAAAAGACGCTAAAAAGTAGTATAAGCGATCGAGGTTCTCAACTCTATGCTATGTAGTCTATATACAGAGAGTAACAAAAGTATCAGCACCAAAGGCGAACGTTCAGTCCAAAGTGGCCTGTCCAAAGAAAGGAAGCATCACTGTGTGAAGCGCTGTATAGAGCGTGCTTTCATAAAGCGACAAAAGAAACAATAACGATAAATTGAGGGTTGATAGGTGCCGAAAGAGAGGCTAGAAGGTTTAAGCTGACGGATGACACCGACTCCATTGGGACCCGATAACGAGATCGGCTTAAGAGAACTCCCCCTCCCTCACCCCCCCCTCAATATTTTTTTCTGTCTTCGCGACAGCTGGCCGCGTAATCTCATCGTCGGAAGTAGTGTTCACGGGTGCGCAGAATGAGAACGGTTGTCGTCAGTGTTTTTTTGTTCCCTCGCCACCTCCGCGTAAAGTAAGCTGCCATACCACACAGCCGCATGTAGCAGTCTTGGTGTAGAGACGCGTGGGTTCCGTTTAGTTTCCTCCTGCGTCCAGCGATTCCAATTACGGTTGTGCTCACTTCCGTTGGTCCGTACAGGGCTCCAGCGTCAGTGCGTTACTGGAGCGGAAGATAACACTTTTTGCGGAGGGGGGGCGGGGGGGGGTCAAGGGCAGATTGCCGAGGACAAACAGGGCGGCAGCTAAGCGCCAGAACGCGAAAAGACGATGGTGTTCAATCACATCGCAGTCATACTTCGTGAAGAAGGAAGCAAACACTGTTCGGTGTTGTGAAAACTCGTGCGCTACCAGAAATTGGGATGGTCTATTTGCCTCACGTGCTCTGTAATCACTTTTAAGAGAGCTGCTTAGAGCGCTGCAATAAAACGCAGCAAAAGGACATTCATAGTTGCACGCAATAAATTAGAAAGCGCGAGTGAGTGAGTGAGTGAGTGAGTGAGTGAGTGAGTGAGTGAGTGAGTGAGTGAGTGAGTGAGTGAGTGAGTGAGTGAGTGAGTGAGTGAGTGAGTGAGTGAGTGAGTGAGTGAGTGAGTGTGTGTGTGTGTGTGTGTGTGTGTGTGTGTGTGTGTGTGTGTGAGTGAGTGAGTGAGTGAGTGAGTGAGTGAGTGAGTGAGTGAGTGAGTGAGTGAGTGAGTGAGTGTGTGTGTGTGTGTGTGTGTGAGTGAGTGAGTGAGTGAGTGAGTGAGTGAGTGAGTGAGTGAGTGAGTGAGTGAGTGAGCAGTTTTGCAGCACTCCTCGTCTCTTTTATCATGATTATAGCTTTGGTCAGAGCGGAAAAATCCATTGCGGTCAGGAAGGAAAGCAAAAGAGAACATCAACTCACACATGGGGGAGCGGCTGCCTCAGAAATTAAATCAGCAGCTTTCAATGGGCTTATATTGCAGTGGCTATAGTGGGCTATTGTAAAAGTCTGCCGCGCCCATCAATCGCAACAACGCTTGCCTGTATAAAGGGAGGGAAAAGGCATCACACAAACTACGCTTTCCATCAGATGAATTTCTGGGAACCTCGATATCGTATGGATCAGCGAAGTCGAAGTGCACGGTGCCTGGAATGGAGTAATCTGGTGAAGGGAAGGGAGCCACATCAATCCGCTGCGGCGTGAAGAGTCCACCGGAACGTTTTGACGCGTGCGTATCATATCCGCTCCGCTGGTGTGCGTTCTCTTCTTGGATTAGAGCTCCCCGGAAAGATTGGACAGGCTGCTATTCTCTTTTCCATCATCTCGAACGCGGCCTTTTCTTGGTCATTTTCTTAGAAGCCGCTGCTTTTCGATATTCCTTGAGGCACCATCGATGCGAACCTTATCCGCGAGCCTTTTGTGGAAGCACGGATGAATAAGGCTGCCCGCTTTACTTTCTTTTTGGTTAACCTCACCGGCCGTTCTTTTCACGTCCTCGGTGTACTCTTAAATTCATATTTATCTTTGTCGTCATTCTTTCATCTTTTATATTTTTCTGGCTCTGTATCTCCGAGTGCGGGATGGGTGCTCACCGCCATCTTCAAGTTTAAAGGAAGGGTGGAGAGATAGAGAGGAGGGAGTCCGACGTTATTTCGCTGCATGGTCACGTTCTCCCAAGGCTCTTTGTCCAAAAGGAGTTCATCGATATGATTCAGAGAGAGACAGACACTGGGCGCGATGGTAATTGTTCAGTATGTGAACTTCAAATTCGGTTCAACGATTCTATCAGCGCCGTTCATTGTTTTAACTCATTTTACCTTCTTTCACTTAATGATTGTTATATACTCAACAGCATCCGCCCTTGTGTGTGTGTGTGTGTGTGTGTGTGTGTGTGTGTGTGTGTGTGTGTGTGTGTGTGTGTGTGTGTGTGTGTGTGTGTGTGTGTGTGTGTGTGTGTGTGTGCGCACTAAAGCATGCCGGAGTAAAGGGAAAATGTGACGCTGCGCCGCTTACCTTTCGTAGAGTGGTGCCATCTGTGCTAAACACCTATGCACAAGAAATATCTCCACAAAAACAAATTCGGCGCAAACACTACAAACTAACAAATATGAAGCTACGGAGTTTTCGATTATTTCGAAACGCATCACGTGCTTTTCTTTTTTTTTTTCTTTCTTGAGCACAAAAAGGAAGGAACGTATACCAGCGTCAGTTAATCCGGGAACAATTATTAGAAGCTGTACATGACAGCGAGAGATCGATGAACACCGACCAAAATTCCCATTTGATAACTGTGATTCGGTTAAAAAAGAGAGAGATGCTATTTTCCATAGCCCTTGTCGGGAGCATGCCTCAGCGTCCGAGGGGGTAGGGGAAAGGGAATGAAGAAGTAGAAAGGAGCTTAAAGCCCTAGTGGATTGTTTCGTAATGTTTAACAGGCGCTCATAAACAGTACAGGGGCGTCTAGGATTTTCGCCTCCTGCGAAAACGCAACCGCAGCAGTCGACTTTGAATCCAGATCCTCTGGATGAGCAGTCAAGCACCATAACCACTAGGCTACCACGTAGGACATTGTTTATGCGAGCAAGTGGGTTAGTTTCTGCAGACGCGTCCTAGCGACTGCACCTCTCCTTATTGTGTACATTGGTACGGGTTGTAAGAAAAGCGTCGTCTGTCTCTGTCACGGGCAGTTGCAGGAGCTGCGCATTGCTGTCATTTGTCATCTCTTTGGTATAGACTGACGTCCTCATGGTGCGTCACTAGGCAAACCGCTCATTAACGAAGTTTTATTTCCTTTCTGTCTCTCCTTCTTCTTTATCTCCCTGTCTTTCTCTCTTTTGAAAGCTCTCTCGCTTACTCGCCTTATCTCCGCGTCCCATCCATTTATCAGCTAACATACGATTCGTCCATCTGCCAATACATCCATTCATCCGACGGCCCACGCATCCATCCGCCCATCCACCTATTCATCCGTACCTTACATCTGTCTCTCTTGTGATTCGTGAGAGTCCCACTGCAACATGAGGAACTGTCGTAAATTAGGTGGTGGGACTGATAACTTGAAGACACACCTGGGACCCATGCTGGTTTCGTAAAAATAGCTGCGGTCTTCGGAAGGAGCCGTCTCCCACTTCCTTTCTTTTGTTTTCTTCCATTTGCCTGTTTTTCTCGGCACAGAGTAGCCAGCGGTGAAATAACTGGCTAATTTCCCTGTCTTACTATCTATTATTAATTAATAATTTATGAGGCTTTACGTGCCAGGAAAACACACTTACTAAGAGTCACGCAGTTGTGTGGACCTCCGGATTTATCTTGTATCACCTGGGATTCTTTAACGTGCACTTAAATCTGAGTACAAGAGTGTCCTCGCGTTTCGCCCCACCGAAACACGTGCCGCGGCAGAAATTTCAACTCGCATCCTCTAACTTAGCAGTAAAACGTTACCACGGCTGGTGCCCTTTATCCCTTCTCAAACACCGAATTCATATAGGTCGCACTCATTAGTGTTTCGAAATCTTAGAAATTTGCAAACTATGCTTTCGAGGCTTCCATGAGTTCGCAAATTCAGACACAATGGAGAATCCTATGCACGGAGCTGTCTTCATCGTCAGTGACTAACTAGTTTCAACGTTCTTAATATAGCAGCGATCAATAACTGCTGTGATAAATTAATGGCTGGCTTGTAAGGTAGGCTACAATACGGACCTGGAGATAGTGACTCCACCGGTGTTAACGTAACGACGCGTCGATAGTGGTTCCCGCTTAATGGCGCTCCGTCAAGCGCTGAAACATGACTATCGATCATCATATGCGCTGTGGGATCACAACGCGCAGTCGATCGAAACGCTAATCTCTAGCGCTTACGATCATGCGCCACAAGAGACAGGAAATAGGTACACCACTGCCACTTTGACAAGTGCTGTCTTGATACTTGATAACTTGTTTCCCTATCCTGAAGGGAATACCATTGGGATATGCTAGTATGCGTTGCTAGCGCAGCGAGAGGAACGCGAATGAGTTACAGTGCTTCAAAACTACTGCCTTCCTGCAATAATACAGAGACCTCGTGCACACCAAGCCGTGCGTGAGCAACTAATGTGTGTTGCAGTGCCGTTTCCTGAGTGATATAGCTCTTTGTGTACAGCGGGGAAACAAACCAATGGCACACCTCGAGGACATTTATCTGCGGTATATCGTGCTCTCGCGCCTCTATCTCACTATATATATATATATATATATATATATATATATATATATATATATATATATATATATATATATATATATATATATATATATATATATATATATATATATATATATATATATATATATATATATATATATATATATATATGTTCCTCCTCCTATCTGCACATGCCAGTCCTCCCTAGCTTTGTTTCACCAACATTCCTTTCCTGTCGTCGAGGGCTCGAACACACGCTTTTACCTAAACTCTGAAAGGGCTCTTTGGCACAGCATGCGTCATCCCAAAGTAAACTGAAAGCGGTTCTGCTTCACTCTTTCAACAAAGGGCCCCTCGACGCTCCTGCTGCCGTCGATATTTTCGCTCTGTCCTTCAACCTTGCCCTCCATTGGAGATTCATACAATTCCTGCGACCTGTACAATATCGCCGTGTCTGCGCGAATCCCTTCGCAAAGTGATTTCGGCAATGTATCCATCCTAGAAAAGCTCGGCGTGGGCTTGGTATTCACGTTCGAATATAATCTCACTTTGCTCCTTACCTCGGTGTCGCCACGGTGTGCGCAAATATAGTTCAGCATATGAACTATCTTGTAAAGGGCAGTAGGGTTACAGCTCTCGTTTCTCGTGCAGGACTTAGAGCGAACTTTTTCACTCGATGGGCTTAAACTGCATGAAACGCAGCAACGTATCTCCGGCTGAAAGGATTGCGAAAAGAAAGGATTCGGAGATTGAAGCGATCTCTAACATCACTGAGGTCTTCTTCTATAACTCGGCTATTCTGGCAGGGCACTGTATCGACTGCCGGCTGTTTCTGTTCATTTACCTTCTTGGTCTTTTTTTTTTCTCTAAAAGCCACTAATATTTTTTGTCTTCATCTCAGACCTCTCCATGCGTCGAGCACCCTCCGTAAATTCGGAAATTTCTTCCTTCTCTCTTTCTCTGTCTCTCTCTAAAGTACGATAGGTCGTGACAAATGCCAAGACATCGCGGCTATAATGGATGTCTCGTTATTTGGTTTTCAGTTTTGTTTCTTTAACAACATACCTACACATTTGTGTTTGCCTTTTTTTATAAAACTTATTCCTTAATAGTAAACGCTTAGTCGAGAGAAACCGAGGGAAACCACTTGCGGATCAAATCTTATCGAACAAAGGAAAGATGGATACGCGCACATATTCTCCTTTCAAAGAGTACGAGTTTCGGTCCCTCGGTCTTTTTCTTTGTTTGCTTGCTTGCTTGCTTGCTTGCTTGCTTGCTTTGTTCTCAAGGTAATTGCGTAATATCTCTAGCATTTCGTTTTGCTATTCTATATCTTTTCCAAATGCAAGTCTTTCTTATCGAAGCATACAGAAGGAACATTGCAGGATACAAAACCACTTACCGGATTACCATGCCGATTCCTTCTTCAGTCGTGGTATGAGCTCGACACATACTTCACATCGCAAATGCCAGTAAGGCGTTTTACGGAACTCGCTGCTGTAACCGCTCTGACGTTTCTGTTAAATAAACGACGGAGATGAAATATTGCGCTCCTTTCCCGCGTTTTTTTTCTTCGTTTCTTTTGTATGTTCTTTCTTACCCTATTGCATGTCTGCCCACAAAGTTCGAATGTATGATTCGATCGGGTTGGCAGGTAAGATTCTAACTCATACATGGGTCTGTAAGAATACAGCTGAGCCGACTTTAGAAAAAGAAAACCCATAATTGCGTTAATGTTTCCCTTATTGATGTGAATCGATTTACTGAGTCCGAGAAAGCCTCGTCTGCGAAGACCAAAATCTGGCTGTAAAATAACTTTCTAATCTAACTATAGTGGTATCACATAAAACTGAAATCCTCATTCACGAAAAATACATTGAACGACGCCGCAGCGATGGGACACTTGTTGCACTATTTCATTTAATGTTTTAGCGTCATAAGTGCTTCCATACGTTTGCAATATAAGCTGACGTGTCGACAATATCAGTGCGTAAGGATTTAAGAAGCATCAGCATCAAATTGTTCATGGATACGCTTTTGTTTTTCAGTTACTTCATGCAGTTCTGTTGAACTGCGATGTATATGTAGAGCGGATAAAGAGATTTAGCTTATTTTGGTTTGTGAGGCTAGACAGCGTTATAACGGTCCGCACGTGGCAAACCACGTTACGTCAGCACAGTAATGAGACTCTTCGATTCGAAGGACGTATGCTGTGTATCAGATTCATGGTGATGAATTAGCTAATTAACCATTTTCCCTGAATAATGTTCCACTTACCGCCTACATGGCTCACGTGTAAACCACGGACTGAAGCTTGTCAGTCTGAAAGGCGATCGTACAACATTCTCTTCTTTCTCTTTTTCCGTTTCCTTTCTTTTTTTCTTTTTTTTTTTTGCACGAGTGAACACAAATTTTCTTGCTACCGGCTGTCACGCTTCATCAAATCGATTTCATCCAAGCTTTTTTTTCCACGCTTCTTGGCATTTCCGTGCAATGCGAACACCTGAACGTAGGCAATTTATTAGTTGTCATCGAGATTATGACTTGCTAGTAAGGTTATGAGTGGTTATTCAATCATGAGTTGAATCATAACTTCTTTTGAAGTTAATAATTTAGTTTACATTTTCTGACACTTATTTCACGTACTTTTCTAAGTGTTCAGCAAGTACAAAAATTGCTTTTTCGGATTGACACGTTTAAATAAGATTGTCACACGTTTTCTTTTATGGACACGTTATTCCACCTGTCCATTGATCATTAAGTAGCATGCTTTCACTGTTAAACTGAGTTACATTTGTGTGGCTAACATTGTTTGGACCTTCATTTTTTTCGGTTCTATAAGTCGTTATAGCCAGTACGAAGTGCACCTGCTTTTTTTCCCCGACTTGTACAGACCGACAGGTTCCGGTCTCTCTGTCTAAAGTCGCGTTGTCTGCTGGCCCGTCGTATCGACTATCGATTTCGTCTGCGTGGTCACCGTTTATTCCATGTCTGAGGAATGTCTCGCCATCGTTCCTGCCTTATGACGACAGTGTACAGAGCACCCTCGGCCCTCGTAAAGCAGCCCGCCCAAAACATCATGCGCGGTTGGTTGTTTCGGCTTCACTGTCTGGCACCAGACTGGCTAAACGCAATAAACCGACAGGAGGCCGATTACCGGAGCGCG
Organism: Hyalomma asiaticum; assembly: GCA_013339685.2. Lineage (NCBI taxonomy): Eukaryota > Metazoa > Arthropoda > Arachnida > Ixodida > Ixodidae > Hyalomma > Hyalomma asiaticum. Next base: position 25,122,431 of record CM023483.1, read on the forward strand.
AATCGTTTGACGACCACTCACATTGCTCGAGTCGGCACAGGCTCACACAAGCATATCACCTTCCATGCCCGATCTTGACCGTTCGTGGTTGTCTCGTTGCCTGCTCTGACGCTGCGATCAATAATTCGGTGCAGTGAGAAAAGGGTAGCGACTGCGAGCAGTCGCGCTCAGTGGTGACTGGGTGGCGTCTTCTCTCAGCTTGGGCTGAGCCTTTATCTTCATGCTATCACGACGTGGAAAAGATCTTGAGCGTTGTCTTATGCAAAAGGTCGAGAAGATTTATTATCGGGAATACCTGCTTAATTGTGCTAAGTAATAAAAGAACCGGAGCTTTAGTAGATCAATAGGCGTCTTCTTAACAGCATAGCCAATCAGAAGTCATTGAGTAACATTTTTTTTTGGTAATATTATCAGAAAAATGAAGCGATTGTCGCGTGCATGATTAGTCAGGTGAAGGAGACAAATTTCTAAAGTTATTGGCTCTTAAGCGTTGTTTCTAATTCGACGGCCGCTTCTCTAATATCCCGTGCAACACACCAACATAGCCTCGTGTGCACATAGAGTCGCTGCCACGGCTTTTCTAAAACAAAAGAAGATGTGATTTTCCTGATGACAGCTGCCAGATAAGTGAATATCAATGCCAGAGGGGAGAAAGATTTCAAGCAAGATATAGGCAAATATATCCGCTAGATATTGTACTCTTAAGCTAAGTTTAACGACCTAGGTGACAGCGGTAGCGCGTTTCACTAAATATCAAAGTGATTGAAAACATATTGTGGACGTGCTGCGCCAGATCAAAAATGTTTACAGAACTAACTTATCAGTATATTACCCATAAAATGCAAGCAAGGTCACACACCTATGTCCTGTGCAATTTCGAAGTTTAGGCTCAACGGCGTCTTTTGCACCGCAATGACTGTGCTAGCCTTAAAAGTCTTAATGGAAACAGCAACTCCGAGGTCTGAAGCGTCCACTCAAGCACCCGCGTCTGAGGCGTTGAACGGCGGTTCTCTGCGGCCGTTTACGGATGCAGATGACCCGGCACTTCGAGAGTTTGCCGTCCCCGCCTCGCATTAAAGAAACGCATCATTTGTTTTGCAAATTCACAAACAACTTCACGCAAGTGCCTGTAATTTTTTTCTCTCTCTCTCCCGTCTTCTCCTCTAGGCATCGTTAGAGGGGTGCGAAATGCGCGAAGTTTGGATTTGGGTGCATTGGTGGTAGTGATTATGGTAGGATAAATTGACTGAAACTACAATTGGCGTGTGCAGCCTTGCTCTCTTTCTCTCTCTCTCTCTAGATAGATAGATAGATAGATAGATAGATAGATAGATAGATAGATAGATAGATAGATAGATAGATAGATAGATAGATAGATAGATAGATAGATAGATAGATAGATAGATAGATAGATAGATAGATAGATAGATGAACGACGATTTTCCGTGGGAGCCTGGTCGGTCGTCGTTTGGTTGGTTGTTTGTTTGTATATATGTATGTATGTATGTATGTATGTATGTATGTATGTATGTATGTATGTATGTATGTATCAATTCAAATCATTTGCCATCATGCGCTTTGTTCAAGAAATTTTCCTGCATGTCATCCAGAAGCATGCAAGATTCTCATCGCTTCTGTCCCTGGTTTTCATTTCCCATTACGCTCTTTCTATCTACGAACCGCGTCGCGACGGTCCATGAGTTTTTGCTAGCGTTCTCCCTAAAAAATCACCACTAGCGAATGTCGTGGCACTGTATACGTTACACCTTACGAACTCCACGCAGCTCATATCGCATTTCCGAGGTCCCAGGCGTGCACTCTTCCGCAGGTGTCCGCCCGCGTACGCAAATAACATAAGCATAAGAAACCCACGAGATATGCGCGACACCTTGACGAATACCTTCGGGACGCCGTCACCTGACAAGAAAGGACGGGAACGAGTGTGCTTTCATATCCCGCAATATCCCACGGACCGCCCTGCGCTGTCACCGACAACAGATACTGCGTTCGTTCTTTCCTAGGACCTTCTCTTTTTTTTTTTTTTTTGACGCTTCAGCTACGCTCTACCTCCCTCTTGTTTGCTTGATTCACCAGGCGTTCGGTAAAGATTTCTTGCTTTCTCTGGGGTAGGAAAAAAGGGTCATTCTGCGCACATGCCTTACCTTCTGTTTGACGGGAAAACACAGACTGCTCCGGCAGGCACGACAACAAAGCAAGAATATTTGTTGGTCTTGTGTACGGAGCATACTTACGCGTTTTTTTTTTTATTTCCCTGTCTACTGAAGTGTCCAAGAACTGAAGTAGTTCACATTTTCTTTGGGAAGCTCGTATGTTTCGGCAGGCGCCTGCCTCTCGCGACACTGGAGTTGGTGCGTGTCGTTTATTCCGAGAGTTCTTGAAGTTTAGGTCGCTTTCCTAGGCATTCACTAAGAGCGCACGATTGTCGAAAGATGAACTGCGCAGCGTCAAAGAAAACCTGGCGGCTTTTTGGGAGCACGAAATCAACCTAGAATGTCGAAGAGCCTTTTTTTATGAATGTTGCTGCAACGTATCTCTTACTAGGAAATAACTGTGACGAGAGAAGCATTTCTATTTCCTCGTCTATGCGAGACAGTGGAGGGAAAAAGGAAGAGCGAGGGCGTGTTGTAGTAGTTTCGGGGCGCAACATTTGTCAGTGACTACTAAGGTACTCGTGAGTCAAGGATATTTACTTTATTTTTGCGCCCATACTGTTTGATGAGGTCATGGCTAAACACCTCAAAATACGCTCTTTTGTTCAATGTTGCATCTGGACACCTGCTTACGGGTGCACGCGGCTGATATAGCAAGGAGAAGTGCGCAGTTCTCACTGGCCAAACAATAGCGCCGCCAAGCTCAAGAAGCTTCGCGAACCACGTGAAGCAGTTTGCGACCTCTTTGTGAGCCAACTTTTCTTAATATTCGCGAACACAGGAGCTGTGGCTCAACAACTGAAGCACCTAATTATAAAGTCGCAGAGAATCAAACATATCTATCTATCTATCTATCTATCTATCTCTTCCCTCCTTTTTTTTTTTTTTGTAAAACTAACGTATCCCATGACGTCAGTTTCATGCCTTGTTTTCGCTCTATCCCTCTCTAGTTCTCGCTCTCGCACTCAGAGTCAAATGTGTTGTTACTACCGACCAACTCTTTGTTGCTGTATTTGATTTCTTTTTTTTTTCGCCCGGCAAATAGATGACTGCGGCATTTTTCCCCTTCGCGAGGCGGCTGACATGATCGTCTTTCCTTTTTTTTTTCTTCCCCCGACGTTTATAGTAAGCGCGCCGGCATAGCTTCCTATTGGTCCCCAGCATCTTACTGATGGCAACAGCTCTCGCGAACTACGGCAAGATGCACACGGCTGTGATGCGCAATATTCTAGGGGGGGAAAAATTAGACGCGACAAACGCGATTCGCTTCCGTGGGTTCGTGTTTCCTGTTTAATGGCGTGGGTCATGCGTGACTACGCGTCACGTTCGACGACGTTCCTTGCTTTTATTCGTTTTATACTGGTATTTTTCTTTCCCGCTTATTTCTTTTTTCTTTAGTCCAATCGAGCGCACCTTTACGGCGGCTCAAAGATCATCCAGGCATTCGATGGAAAAGAATTCAGCACGGAAGGCAAAGGGAACACGGGATCGATTACAATCGTGCAAAAATAGCCTAGAAGCGGCCGCGGCGTGATCGGTTTTTCCATACCAGATGCGTGCTATGGTTTGGCTGAGCAACGACTGTTTGTGAATGAAATAGTTAGGCGCTTCACTCAATTAGCGCTTCTTAATAGTTCCTTCTCCCTTCGTTGCGCTATTGTAGAGTTCCCGTTGAGAAGTTCCCAAAGCGCCTCTGCTGTTTGTCTCTTTCACTTAGTGCTTATTGCTATAGCGTCAGACGGTCACGGTATGAGCCGGGGACGCAGGAAGATGCGTACGTTGCCAGCATATTGATTAGAATTCTGTTCGTACGTTCGGCAAGGCTGTTGGTCGTAGGGTGATAAGGGGCCGAATATCGTAGCTGTGAACTGCGGAGACGAAGGATTTTTTCACGGCGTTCGCAACTAACTGACGACCACGATCGCTTATGATTACATGAGCGAAGTCGTGCCGAAGAATAACGAATTGCAGCACGAACGTTGCGACACATGCAAGGTTGATATGGTAGGGTGTCAATGAACATGAATGATTGATGAGCACATCGCTAAAATTATGTATTCACCACGGACGCCATTATTAACGACAATACAGTCACGTGAGAACACACTTTGCGCGGGTTAAAAGCAAGAAAAAGCACACCGTTTGTTGTAGCCTGCGGAGGAAATATATACACAACAAGTGGGCAAACGGACACAAGCCTCAACCTACCACTCGTTAGGTAGGTAAGAATCGCAACCGGGACACCGAGGTATCAAGCAAGTGCGATGCCCCGCCACGGCGGTCTAGTGGTTATGGCACTCGGCTGCTCGGAAGGTCGCGGGATCGAATCCCGGCCGCGGCGGCTGCATTTCGATTGAGGTGAAAATGCCAGAGGCCCCTGTGCTGTGCGTTGTCAGTGCACGTTAAAGAACTCCAAGTGGTCGAAATTTCCAGAGACCTCCACTACGGCGTCTCTCATAATCAGAGCTGGTTTTGGGACGTTAAACCCCACAAATCAATCAAGCAAGTGCACTACCACTAGTCCAGTGCTGCGGTTCCAGCGCTTGACGTTTGATAATGATAAATCTATCGCATCAGCAGTCGGTGTTATGTCGTACGTGCTCAGTTTGCACACAGACGCTAATCCTACACTTGGCTGAATGCCAAACTGTTCGGCATAGGCAAACTCCTCGCTGGTTGCCTCACAAGACGTCGATTCCTACAATGCCTGGAATGCGCCAATTTTTTTCTTCCTTTTTCAAAGAAAAGGTTATAGGTCTTGTTAACCTGCCAATTATTAGAATCAAGTAATAACGATAACTCCTGCCTAAACTTTCCTTCCAGAGTGCTTTCCACGGCTTCAGTGTCATTACCTGCCCGCTTTTTGAATGCAACCATGGGCACGTGCGCCCGCAAGTTCACATGTCAGTAATGCCCTTGTTTGTTTTATCTCATCTCCTGTACATATATTCCTCCTTTGCGAAATTAAAAGGAGTTGAAAGTTAGAGCCCTTTCTTCCGCAGAAAGAATAGATAGTGATCGCTCGCGCGTTGCGCTAAACACGGTTTTGAACTGCTGCTACCTATTTAAGACTGTACGCGTGTATTTACTTTCTACAAGAAGGTACGTTCACGTATCAGTAGGTTATGAAGCATTTTTTGTCGCTGGCCTTCATCATGTTGAATGTCTGTCACATGAAGCAGCAGGCAGGTACGTGAAATTGCCGGCATCTCCTAAACATAATGTACTTCTTTCAAAGTCGGGGAAAAAACTGCTTTCTATGGAAGCGTTCATCACTATTCCACGCGTAAAGTTTGCTTTGCAAATGTTGGCCTGTTTATTCCGCGTTGTTATGCTTCGTGGCCGCATGTGCGTCCTCGGTCGTTTTTGTGTATCTTTCTCATTTGCTATGTCGTGGCCACTTCACCACCTAGTCGGTCTCGACGCGCCCTTTCAATGCGCATTGGCGTCCTCTTCGCAGACTCGAAAATTGGCCACCAAATTTGCATCCTAGGTGTTGGCTATGCAAAGTGTTTTGGGAACGCTTCAAATAGTCTCACTACGCAAATAGAATGCAGCCCGGCCGTTGTAGGTTTTCTATTCTTTTCGTTCTCGAAAAGAATTTCCTCGAAAGTTCTTTGGGCGGGAAGAAATGTGAAAAAGTGCTAACGCACGTTGGAAGGTGAAAAATGAAAAAAGAGGCTTTAATAAAATGTTTTTTTTTCTAAATTAAAGCTGCTTTCGCAGACTTACTTATTCGACAAGTTCCACAAACTTCCGTGGGTGTTTACTGCAATGTCTGGCCTGTGCATTTGTAATGATTGTGGCTAAAGAGGTGGTCTTGAGCTTAAAGGGTTCTAGATGTAGTCGTTTAGGCGAACAACGTAGCACGAACGCATTTGAATTCGTACGCGAGTAAACAAGTTTTCCCCAGCTCGTACCGACGATTCCTGCAAGCTGTGTTGGCGCGCTCGACTCTTGGTCGTTCTGCGGCTAATTCGAAGCTGCGAACTTGTTGCGACGTGCTTTTTCCGTTTTCCCGAGTTCTACACGTTCGAGGAAACCAGTGAAAAAGAACCAGTATTTGACTGCCTCTGTAACTACGTTCACAACAGAATAGTAAAAATGAGAACATTTTCGCCACATCAGGGCAATTTGTCCGACGCGACTAAACTGGCCGTATAACTAGATCGTTAAACCTGCCCTACAAATAAATGTGAATGAGAAAACGTGTTTCAAGGGGTGTAAATTAATTACGGAGCTGTTCGTGCCAAGACAACGGTGCAATTAAGAGGCGTACCGTATTGAGAGAGTCCGCATTTCTATTACCTCGTGTTCCTTAACTATCGCCTAACTACACGGGTGTCCTTGCATTTCGCCAGCGTCTGAATGCGGATGCTGTATGGTCACGAATAGAACCCAGCTCCGAAATCTTTTCAGAGCAATACATCAGCCCTTTAGTTGGGAATGCATTTTGTTGAAAAGAGTTGCATGTCAAACCGTTGCCCCCTGTGAATTCCTCGTTCCGATGGGCACGTTTCCATGGATGCATGGGCCACAACGGCGAAAATTGCACGAAGGCTCACGTAACGACGTTTTCGGACACGTTAGAAAAGTTTAGGTAATATCTTCTTTGTTCTCTTTGTTGTCTTATTCTGCTTCGGCATTCCCTGTAAAAATTACAAAGTACGAAATGAAAGTTCTGGAGACCGATTCCCGGCTTAATTAGCTATTTCTAGGGTTGACTGCTAGCAAGAGCTACGCGGTTTGTCCGCCGACGTTAGCGGAGTGAACGACTGTGTGGTAACAAGAGTCCAGCAAGCAGCCTCTTAAAGGCACGGCCGTTATCGGCATCAACTCGCACAGGACTCTCGATACAAGACTAGACACCTTCCATGCCAGAAACGCTGCTTACAGGAAGGATGGTGCCACGTACAAACCGGTGATTCATATAACAAAAAACAACGTCAACATAATCGCACTAGATCGAGCGAGTCAGTATTGCGTAGCTATTCCTCCTCTGTTGTTTTAGAGTCGTCTTCCTACGCTCTTCGAAGAGTCTACCGATACGCTCTAGTGAACGTTAAGCACACAAGAATGGCTCATCGAAACGACAATGGATGTTTCAGTTCTTTCTATAGCATTGGAGGCAGTCTGTACTGAAAACTAAGGAGACGGCTTCGAGCCCAAGTAATGGAACCCATCTGGGTCCGTTAGCAAGATGTCTCGGCGACGTGACGTGAAGTCGCGTCGGCAAGAAAAGGTTAAGGAAATGTCACGGAGACAATCTCCTCGTTGTATTTTAGAGTTTCGAAACTTTCTGCTTAGACGTCATCTTGTTTGCATAGAGACGTATCCTGCATGATTTTTCGCTTCGTTTACTTGTAATGGAGACAGCCCCTTGTTTGTTGCCTTCGTCAAACTGTTTTGTCACCTACGACAAGCACAACCGCGTAGTAACGATGTTTGCTGATCGCTCTTTGATATCTTCCCTGTCATCCACTATAAATAGTCGGGTTTTTCAACTTTATTGAAAGCTCATATATCACAGTGAACTATGCACCCTTGTCGCTAGCGTCCCTATCTTTTTAAACTGTCAAGTTTTATCTATCTGCCTCATTTTTCCAAATTGCCTCTTAGGACCAGTTACAGGAGGTATATGCGTTTTTCCAGCCAAACAAAAATCACAAAGGTGAGAGAATTTGCAATTAGCGAATATGTACACTAACCAGAACAGCGTCTTGACATTCTGTTCAGAACAGCGTTCAGAATTCGGGTGGTACAGAATGTCAGAACTACTCCGGAGTAGGAAAAGAGTCATCAACGCATCGTTCTCCCTCTTCATGTACAAAAGAGGCCGCTATTAAAGGGACAGACAACCACCCAAAACTTGAATTGAGATGACCCCACTGGCGGAAAGATTGTGTGTTGCATTGGCTCAAACGACGCCACTTTTCATCAGTAAACACGGGTTTATTTTTTATTTCTTCATGCAAAGTCGCGAATCTGACGTTTGGTAACTCAAGCGGCAAACATACGAACTAGAGTTAGAGTGCGGTCACGTGACATTCTACAAATTTACGCAATATTTTATCTGTTTATTAGTATCGGACCGCATGAAACTTTTGATATTATAAGTTTTTTGTCACTTACAATGTGCAGATAACCCTTCGTTTGTAGCGCGCGTTGCTACTGCACGCTTCTGCCGTCACGTGCGAAAACGTGGTTTCAGATCTAGCTGGCCTGGCTTGGCTCGGCTATGGCCAGAGTGCAGGCGCCGGAGACCGGCCATTCATGAAGTAGGCGCGGACATGCGAAAGCATGCCTTACAAATACAAGATCGGCCTGGCAAACAATGCCAGCTCGTCGCACCGTCTTTTTATTTCGAAAAGTAGTAGAACAGGTCAAAGTGTGGGTGGTTAATCACAGCTACGCTCACTCCTGCGAAAGCGGAACGATGTCCGGAAGCGAGGCGGATTATCGGCATCGCGATCACTTTTCAACGTTGCTAGAGTGCGCACTCTGCCTTTTTTAGAGGCTTCTCAGATCGAAAAATTCCGCGTGCGAGATATCCACGCGCTTGTGGAAGTAATCGCTGCAGGTGAGAACAGCACAGAGGGCGAGCTTTCCATTGCGCCATAAAAATAAGGGTCCTTAAAAATCGGTTGTCAGTCCCTTTAAGGACAACGCTCGCGCGCAGAGGGTGTCAGCAATTCGCTTTCCCGCAAGAGTAAGGTTGCTTGTAAATGCAGCAGCAAATTCGTGGCTGAAAGTTCCTGACCCCGTTCGAATGCATCTCTAAGGTGCACAAACACCCTTTCCACAGCCACTTGTATTTATGGCGCCAGCAATATGTATGAAAGGTGCACACTGTTGAGCGTTACTTTTAGCAGTCAACCGTACTGTTATGTCGACTACAATGATGCTTGCTTCTATACTGAAGTTGCGCTAAAATGGCAGCACAAAGTGTGGAAGGGTCGCTTTAGTTTGTAATGGTCTTCGCTCTTGCAGACAGACATCCTTTCGCGTATTGCGTTAGGGTAGCGACAGTCTCTGAGGGTGTCGGCGCTACATATTCGAAGTAGTTTATTGGCTTACTAGTGACAGGGCAAGTGACAGCAACTTCAAAAACTCCCAGGACTGCGCATTGGGCGCAGCACAGTGCACAGCGTAAGCGCAATTTCGCCGCATGCTCTCTCATTCCTCTCTTTAGTCTTGTTCTATTCCTCTTCTCCTCACCCTCTTCTTCGTGGAGAAGAAATAAGAGGGGAAGAAGAGGGGGAAAGCAGACAACGGAAAATTAGCTACTTTTTCCACTTCCTCTTTACTCTTATTTTTTGGTCGTCTGTTTACTTTTTCTCTTCGCTGCCATCACCTCGCTCTTCTTCGTGCGCTTCGTCGTTTTCTTATTAGTCGAGGTCTCCTTTCTCGTCGTCGTCCTCTTTTTTCCCTATTCCCTTCTTCTTCTTCTTCTTCTTCTTCTTCTTCTTCACTGTCTTCATGTCCTTTTTCATATCATTCCCTATCCTCCTTCAACTATATGTGGTACTTTTTAGCCCGTCTTTGTCAGTATAACTACAGCCAGTGGCTGATGACATTTAATGTCCTGAAACCCCACTGCTATCATAACAGAGCAGTGGCCTAAAACGCAGTGACCAACCGCGAATGGATGGCCAGGGATGCTCAAAAGGACAGAAAGTTGAGCGAGTTGAGGCGTTCGTGTTGTTCACTGCTCTCCTTGTGTCCGTGTCCTGCACGCCTCTTCTTTTGATTATGGCCAGGGATGGATGGCACCGCGGCCATTGAGTCAGGTTCAAATCCACACAGGCATAGAGACTTTTTTTTCCCTCTTTGTTGGTAATATCGGTTACGAACACCATCGGCGGCGGCGGCAGCGGTGAAAACCATTGCCACCAATATCGCCCATTGTGACGAGCCCGTAAGAGCTTACACTGTAATAACCGTACATACCAGTGTTCGTAGATCAACCACGTAACTTTCTGCGTTGCTGTACTCGGAAAACGATAATTCGGTAATTGTTTTCAAATATTCTCAGTAGGTTAAGGATGTTCATAATTATCATCATCATTGTAAGGGTCGTCGGAATGCGAGGGAGAATATGGTATGCCGAGGAGGCACCGGATAAGGAGCACAGCAAGGTGGTGAACGTGTGGGGGAGGAGGCGACCATTGTTGTGATACATTGTACAGCTGGGGACTGGAAACCGGATTGACAGGTGTTTGGCGGCCCCAAGGGGAAGGAGTAGTTCAGGCAGCCTGTCCAGGAATGTCTGTAGTCACCAGCTGGTTTGGGGCCATCACTCGCTCCCCCGCAGCGCGGTGGGCAGCAAGCGTACCCACTGTATTGTTGTCATTTGTTAGATCGGCGTCGGGGTGTCGATCGCCGTGTGTGATTGGCTGTGAGGTGTTCAGGGGCGGAGCAACCGGTGTATATAAGGTGGCCCCTTTTGCCTGGCAAGAGGGGATCGGAAGCCGGAGACTGGAAGCGGAGGTTGGAAGGCTCAAGGTAAGCAGTAGGTTGGAGGGTAGCCCGAAGGTTGGCGAGGACGGAGTGGATAGGGCTAGAGAGGACATCTAGCACGAGTCTGGGTGGTGGTTACGGTCGCAGGAGCAGTGCTATGCACTGGGGTCGGCTCTGTCGAATGGAAGCGATCGTTCCACCAAGGTCCTCCCAACCGGGGTTCGGGCGCGGATAGTACTAGAGGGGACATCTAGTACGAGTCCGGGCGGTGGTTGAGGTCGCAGGAGAGGTGCTATGCACTGGTCGGCTCTGCCGAATTGGAGCGACGGTCCCACCGCTAGGCCCTACCAACCGATGGCTCCACCTAGGTCCTACCAACCGAAGCTAAGTCATCTATGTGTATGTCAATGTGTGTACTATCTGTCTCGTATATAAAGTCTCGTGTTGTGTTTGTATGAAAGGCTGGTCTCCATCTTTCAAGTCGACAACGCGACGGCGGGCAGATAGTAGGAAGGCTTCCATCCTTCCTTCTTCACAGCAGCAACGCTAGCTGGAGGAGCTCGGCTCCAAAACGAAGAAGGTGGGAAAGGAGGACAAGTTCCTCACCACGACAAGGTCACCTCACCTTCTCTCTACAATTTCCCTTCCTTCCTGAAATTTACTATCATCCTCCTATTTTAAGCCCACTACAGGACGACGGCCTCTCCCGACGATTTCCACTTTCCTGGGCGAGTTGGTTCCACTTCATGCCCGCCTCTTGATATCCATTCCGTCGTCTTGATATAAGAATAACAGCTACTCCTGCCTGTTCTGTCATTCACTCTACCCGTTTTTTTTTATCTCTTAGAGTTACGCCTATCATTTTTCTTTCCATTGCACGCTGCGTGCTCCTCAATTTCATCTCTAGTTTTCTTAGTTATCCTTTCTGGTTATGCACCATACGTCGGTACTGGGAGAACGTAGCGATTTCAGTGAATGCAGTGAATGTTACAGTGCTACAAAATGCCTTCATTCTGCGAAAAAGATGGCGTAGATCGTCGCTACATAAAATGCAATATTCACTCATTTACGAACTTTTTCATAATTGTATGCCATTCTGACTTTCCTCCTAAAAAGCATCATGTTTATGTGCACACGCTCGCCATCGCAACGAATATATAAAAGAAAGACGATATTTATAAACAAGTGTCTGTAACAATGTCCAGCACTCTTCCCATTCTGTGTCTATTTTCTCTCTCTCGGGATTTTTTTTCTACTTTCTTTTGCTGCTAGTTTGTTGCACCAGATTACTAAGTGCATAAAAAGATTCTATTCTTTTTCGTAGCATCTAGCTCCTATGGCTTGCCGGGTGTGGTGATGGAGTGGGGAGAAAATGTGGATCAGAATCGCGTTATCCCGATTCTGACTCTCTCTCTACTCCGTCACCGCAATCAGCAAACCATAAAAGGTAGATCTTAAGAAAAATAATGCTATAAAAACCACATTGGACCACTGCCCGAGCACGAAAGAGGGAAAGGAATTGCTCGGAATAGAAATGTCACAATATCCGCGGTCAGATAGCCAATAACGGTAAAAGTTCGCCTATTACAGATAGAACGTTCTCGGCGACAGAACTATCAACGTCATTTTCGCGTGTCGAGGTACACGATGGCATCGGCTCCACTATATGTCCGAGATCAGGGCCCCATAAATGCATTTAAGCTGGATACAAATCGCGATTTGCTTGAGGGATGACTCCACAATCGCGTTCGGAGGGGCTTCTCGCCGTGAGCAAACAAGTGCGGCGCAGAAGAAGGAGTAACATTTATCACTTTAAGTGACAGCCGGGTAAGCCTCAGGTGCTTCCACGAGGCCAAGAAATTCGCTTGTGCTTCGAAGATGACCAAACGACGTTGGAGATCCAAAAGAAATGAAGAATGATTGAGGGCCGAGAACGGGAGCCGGCCGTTTCGAGCAACGTCCAAATACTTCCTCCCAAACGACGTGCGCGGAAATCTGTTCCTTTCCACCCTAATGCTGAGTCATCAGCGGCAGCCTTGGGATGATAGACTGATATTATCCTCGGGGCAATGTATGTCAAACTTTTTCTTCCGACCCTGCTTCCTTTTTTTTAACGCCGTGATTTTTGTGCGCCTTCGGTATTAATTTATCTGATGTGGTTATTCACTAAGCTACCCGGTTCAGGAGATTCCACGATTTTCGGAAGGTATCAGTGGCTTCCTAAATTAGTTTTTTTTTCTGTGAGTAACGGTCTTTTATCCTTCGGGGTGGTGAACCTTTATCTGACTTTCTTGAAAATCCTCACTCATTTTTTTTTTCCTATGGCCAGTTTTTATTTAGTTCGAAATGGCAGAAGGCAAGGCTCTCTCTCTCCCCTCTTTCCTTCAAACTACTGCAAAGTCTGAGAATGTAGACGCATAGTCCATGCATGGTGTCCTCTGCTTTAGCTGCGTGCTGGTGCCCAATGTGCATCCATTATGCAAACCGCTCGTACTAAACTTTCAGCGGCTGGATGAAGTGAAACATCAACTAGTCGGTGAGGGTAGATGGCCAGCAGTCGCGATGCTAGACATAATAAAGAGGCTACCAGCCAAAGGGAAACAGCTCTCAAGTATGGAAACTATCGTGAACGCTAAATCATCAGTCCCAGCTGCTCCAAACTGGTTCACCTATATTGACGCGAAATGCCTCGCCCGGCTGCTGCAATGAGAATCTGACGAGCGAATTTCTAATGCTCGCGTAACCGTGTATGCTGTTCCAGTAGCGCAGGCTGGCGCCTCGCCGCGATCGGGGTGATACGTTTAGGATTGGAGCGCAGCCCACGAAGAACTGATCTTCTGAGTTCACGCTTGTACGCAGTAAGCTAGGCAAATCTCTGCACGTGCGCCATCGATTCGTCCCAAACGTGCCTTGAATACGACGCAACGGAAACGCTCATTGATTACACGGCCGTTTCGCAGAGCAGGCTAGTCATAAGTGGCTTCCGTCAGTGAGCGCATTTTCTCCGCACCCTCGCCTTTCTCACCGCTCTGGCAATGGCCGTTCTCACTGGACAAGGCCGTGATAGGGCGCACTGGTTGTCAGCGAAATCGCCTATTTTTACGCCATTTCTGCCCAGAAGCTGCGGGCATGCCACCCTTCGTACATCGCCGCGCTTGCCTCAGCTCGCGATTGGCGGACACGATTCGTTAATGAACAATGCGTCCAGTCTTTGCAGGAACTCGTACAGCAAGGCTTAACTTCTTTGGGTGGTAATAATTTTATTGAATTTTCCGGCAGTTTTTTGGCGACCGGGGCTCTGTTGTCCCATGACGGGACGTCGAGATCTTGTCTCAGCGCCGCTTCGCGGCGTGCAGCATTTCTGCTTCGACAGAGCAACGTCATCTTAATAAATGCGCCCTGTCATCGAATGGTCAGTTTACCGAGGGGCCATTCACAACTTTTAACTAACACAAAGAAAAAAACGAAGGTGGCGTACGCGGTCGATTGAAAGATACGGAACCTACCGGGCCCTCCGGGCCACGAGTCCTTATCGGAAACATTGGGTCGGGGACATTGGAATCTAGAAACAACGCGGCTACGTGTGCAAAGCTAGCAAATCTACAAATGTTCGGAGCTGCGTTGGGAAGCTTGCTTTCATGTTTCTTCTTTAATTAACAACCACTGTTATGTATCGCGTAACGTATGAGGACAAAGAAACTGGCTGAAGATGTTGTCCGTGAAATATTTATAGATTTTGTATATACGGCCATTGTCCCAGTAAGCGTGCCTAAATTTGTTATTGCAGAGAGATGGTTATGATGACCTTTCCAGTCTCAGTGTAAGAGATGAACTAGTGGCGGTTCACGGTTAATTCACCAAGCAAATTATTGACATAGTTTCATCATCGATCCCCAACGTCTTTATTGGTGGACTTCCTATTACAAAGTGAAGTTTTACATCAGACCCCTTTCATTTCATACATTTATTGCTTAGCAGCTGATGTTTCGGACATCCGGTGTTGTTGTTGTTATTGTTGTTGTTGTTGTTGTTGTTGTTGTTGTTGTTGTTGTTGTTGTTGTTGTTGTTGTTGTTGTTGTTGTTGTTGTTGTTTTCGCGTTTACAGCCTCAACTGCTTGCTTTGCCCCTATGCGCATCCTAATAACGAAGTTGTGTCACATATAGAATAGAGCAAAAGTGGCGCGTTTAGATAGCATGTCCCGTAATAATCTCACTGAGAGCTCGGCCAAACATGTCATGCAGAGGAACACTCATCTGAGCGTGGAAATAGATCCCCTGTGCCGTAATCCCCTCAATGGAAGCGTTCAGAAGGCCGAACAAAGCGCGACTGTCACCGATGTTTGATTGGCTGCTACGGTAACACCAAAGCCAAACATAGGGATTGGTTTGGCTTGCAGGTTCATAGAAGCGTGTAATGTGCGTTGCTGTCGTGTAGTGACTGGTAAGTCCTAGCACAACTCTCCTCGTCGATGATCTGAGTGTGCACCAGCGTCACTTCGCGCACGCTGAGAAGATTTAGTGTGACAGCATAAAGTGATTTGCTGGAATCAACGCGAAAGCTGCACAGAAAGGGGAAGTGCGTCGGACAAGTCGTGTGTTGTGTTCCGGCGGCCTTCAAGTACCCGAGCGAAAAACAAACAAGCAACGCCCGTAGAAGTGTAACAGCCGTTTTGTAAATTAATGGCCCGCTGGCCGGATCGCGCTAGTGACATATCTTGAAACTATAGCTGAAACGTTTTCACATTGTTTTTACCTGACATGAGTCTGCGTTTTTTTATTCTTGGAAGATTTTTAGTACGTGGTGCTAAGTGGTTTACGGAAGACAACCGTGCGCAGGGCTACAGAGTTCAATTCATTGTCCCGCGTCAGTTTTTTACGAACGGCTGGGAAATAACTGCGCGTATGTTAACCGCCCTTATTTGGGACCAGTACAATCGTAAGTACACCGAGAAAAAGAGCGAGAGAAAATAAAGCGAATGAAACGAACTTCATGTAGGTCGTTAAATACTGCATTTGAAGCGAAGGTGACGTCGAATCCACAAGAAGTCAGTTTCGCCAGAAGGGCCAAGCAATGAATGCGATAGCAATGCATGATATACGAAGTCAGACTAGCCGCTTTAAGCTGTTGGGCGTCTCTTTTGCGTCGATCCTGCCGTCACGGTAAATCAAGCTGTCAAAAAATGGTCGAAAAGCAAGCGTATAATAGATAGAACCGGTTCTAAGTAAACTAAAATCACTTAAAATAATTTCAAAATAAAGGAACAATTAGGATTTAATTATAAGGATATATTATTTATTCGGGATCTGTATTGCCGGCGTAAGCTGCGTGTTTTTCTTAGAGATTTTGATCCACATAAGATTTCCGGCGTAAGCTGCATGCTTTTTATTATATATATATATATATATATATATATATATATATATATAGAGAGAGAGAGAGAGAGAGAGAGAGAGAGCTTGGGTTGCCGCTAGCTTGGATTGCCGCTAGTTTATAACAGAATTGACGATGCGCCTCTTAGAGAACGACGGTTTATTAAGTCAACGTTTCGGTCGGAGCCCAACCTCTTTCAAGATATATATATATATATATATATATATCTCAAAAAGGAGTTTTTCCTGGCTATCGGGATAAATATACTATCAGAAAGACACAGTGACAAACATAGGATTTATTCTGGCCTCCAGCCGAAACGTCAGAATAAAGCCTATGTTTGTCACTGCGTCTTTCTGATAGTATATTTATCCCGATAGCCAGGAAAAACTCCTTTTTGAGATATATATATATATATATATATCATAGCGAATCATGTAAACCTGTTTGATGATTTTTCTCTTTTTTTTTTACTTCCTGACCATTCATCTTTTACATGCCTTATTCTAATTATTTCTCTGAAACTTTCCTTTTCTTTTTTTTTTCTTTTCTCCTGGATGTGGCAGGTCAGTGCACGTTTTTGCCTGTCCGGGCGCAGACTTCTAGACGCCATCGCCACTGACGTCACTGCAATTGTACTCACCCACCCCCACCCGTTTTCTTCCTTCCTTCCTTTTTCCTGTTTCTTTTTCTTGACATTGAGACACCTGAGGGGTGCCTGAAATGTACGCTTGACTATGGGCTCCAGCCACGAAAACCACTTCGTAAAAAGGGGAGGGAATAAAGGGGGCAGAGGGGGAACAAAAAACTAAAAATAATAAAGGGGGGGGGGGGGGGGCATGATGCCCGCATATGACGCACGTCGTCTGCTTTTCTTCCACTCTTTGCCTCGTTTCTTTCAGGTTCTCTGTCTTTCCTGTCTTCTTTCTTTTCTTATTCTCTCTAGTCCTTTCTTTTTCATGTTTTTCTTCCTTCCTCTTTCTTTTATGAAAATCTCTCTCAGATAGGTATAAATAGAAGCGGGAATACAACCATAGGCATTCCTGGTGAAGGCCGGTCTCCGGCTGAAACGTTGAATAAACGCCTTTCGCATTTTTGTTGCCAATTCCGAGGGTCTACTGCTCATCTCTGCCTTCACGCCTCCGGCCTATTATATATATATATATATATATATATATATATATATATATATATATATATATATATATATATATATATATATATATATATATATATATATATATATATATATATATATATATATATATATATATATATATATATATATATATATATATATATAGTGACGCGAACGCCCGTTAAAGGGTCCGTATAATTGTTATTGGAATAAAATAAAGGTGAGAAGGATTAATTAACGTAAGTGATCAGGAAGAAAAGGAGGAAGTGAGGAGGCAGAACGTAGCTTAGCCATATAAAGTACAGCATAAAAAGGAGTGGGAAAGAAGTGAGGGTGATGGGGAATGATGTCATTGTGAGAAGCAGGGAAAGGAGGGGGGAAAGGAATGCATAGCATAGTCCTGTACAGGATAGTACAGAAAGAGGTGGGAAAGCGGTGGGAACACACCGCCTCTACTGTTTCGTCAAACTTTGCAGCAATTGTGCGTAGCTGCCCCAAGTTTGTTTCACTATTGCCGGGGCCGGCCCACAGCTTTAACTGCAAAGCCACTTAGGGGCTACTATTGTCCATCGTCCGTCACGCAAGAGTGAAAAGTCGATCCATTCTTCCGCATTCTTGCCCTTAGCCCTCTGCAATGGGATAGTGATTATGCGAACGGCAATATAAAGAGAAAGAAAGACAAATACGATGTCGTCAAAATTCTGTTCCAAGTAGCTAGACGTCATAAATGAAAGTGCGCAGCCATGATATATGTGAGAGACGTTAGTTTAGCGCAATGAATATGCCAATCGGCTTCTGCGCGTATGGTCGTGGTTTGAATCTCGCTACAGCCAACACTTTCTTTCCTTTCTCGCATTTATTTTCTTTGTTTACACATCACTTTTCTATTAGCAATTGCCGAGGCCAGCTCAATCAGACATTTAGTGTTTTAACATCAAAATACTTCAGGTACTCCGTTATTGCTGTCAGTATGCGTAACCAGGTGGTATGTCTAAGCATTGTGCCGCGTCCTCATCTTCGTCGTCCTTGATGCTGACGCTTATCTGTTGTGTCAGTAAGAGTTTCAGTAAGGTTATGCTCAGTCCTCTGTGGTCCTAATTGTTCCCTTTACCACCGCGGATCTGTGGCGTTAGTGGAAGTACACTCACTAGGGGAAGACGTATCAGGTTTTGCCATGAGAATAGGGAAACCCCGTCAATTCCTTGAATATTCAGTAGGTAACAGCGCAACACTGGTTAGGTATTTCGGCACAGCCTTAGGATATTATAGCCACAGTGTTCGTGTACACACTTACACACGCCCCACATGGCCCACGTTGGTGCACAAATATACTGGTCCTATATATGTAAATGTCAAAGCGCACTTGCGTAGGTCACTTACGTGTCACATGCTTTTCGCGCTCATGCCCGTAGAAGTTCTATGCATATATTATGTGTTCTTTTTATGTGCTTGTGTTCCACTCATGCGTCTATAGTACACAGTTGATTCGTGCTCCTCCCTTCCTTATTCTTGCCTGGTTAAGGAACACTGTATATTATAATAGCCCCAATCCACCGTTCGCAGCGCTATTTTATCGGATATCGAATTCTTGTTCAGTACTTGTTTCCATTATATAATGACACTTGCCTGACAGTTGCTTTTATTATTGTTTATCTATTGATTTTTCCGGTTTAACATCCTGTAACCACGATATGATTGTGAGAAACACCGTAGTGGAGTGCTCCGGTAAATTCCACCGCCTGGGATTCTTTAACCTGCACTGACATTGCACAATACACGAGCCTCAACGTTGTGCAGCGTCCATTTTATTTTCGCTTATATGTCAGCCCAGCGGAAATCGAGAGAATTAACCTTGTTGTTGTTATGTGGGGTTTAACGTCCCAAAACCAGCTCTGATTATGAGAGACGCCGTAGTGGAAGGCTCCGGAAATTTTGACCACCTGGGGTTCTTTAACGTGCACTGACATCGCACAGCACATGGGCCTTAACAAATAAATAAGTAGGGTCAATCCATGGTTGCGAAACAGTTCCCTGTTTGAAAATATAGCTGACGAAAACAGCCAACCGAGAAAAAAAAAGCGGCAAATGAAATAAACAGAAGAAATTAGGAGCACGCAAACGTCACTTACGTATGATCCCTAGATTGCATGTCCCTGCCGTCAATTTCATAGCACCATCAGAAAAGTCCTTCCGTTAAAAGATTTCCGGCGATATTCTCTCCATTACGAAACGCGGGGCTGAAACGAAGTGGCGTATTCCTTTACAGCCGTCCATGGATCACCATCGCCAAAAGTTATTGAGCCATTACTTGACCGCCCATAAGGCAACGAACGATACAGCGCTGAACAGCGTAAATGAGTTAACAGTGACGGTGCATTTTTGCTCCTGAGATGAAATGACCGCAGGCGTAGAAACGACAGGCTTAACCATAAATCCAACCCGAATCGTTGCAGCGACCACACCGACCATATCGGTTACGAGCTTCTAATATCGTGGCACTGCACCTATATAGCTTCACTATATTTTTTTTCCTTTGACTAGCAAAATTACCGTCGGTCATTCGCAACCGCGCGGAGCAATTCCAGGCATAACCTAGCATTAGTGGGTCCCGAATAGTCACCTAGCTTCGTTTCCGTGACTTTCTCTCTGAACCGTTGTACTAATGAACGAAGAAACAGCTCACTACAGCACGAGAGCGAGCCAATATATTGTAATTACCAGGCAACTCAGTACCCTGGCTAGTTGAGCAACCGTCCCAAAAGCCGGCGTGAGTATTGTTATGGTCGGGCACAGCGTATGGCCATTAGTGCCTCATCGTGTTTTTCTTCTTGTGTTTTTTTTTCCTAGAGGCAGTTTCTTTGTTGTAATTAGTACATTGCTGTTCTAGAATATCAACCTTGTTTATATGTTCCAACCCACTGTTCAGTCAAATAATTATTCCTCCTTCCTTTCTTGGATATATTATTTAGCTTGGAATTTTGCACACCATGTGTGGTGACTTGTGAAACGACTGCTAATTAGAGCAACCGCGAAAACTTATCAAAAGCTGCTCGCAGAGTACTATTCCTTCGATCTAAGCGCCCGCGGGCTATTCCTCGGAATGTTGCACAAACGTCGTGGTGAATTAATGGTTAATGCATTGTGTTGCCGGACATTACGTAACGGGGTGTGACTCCCGATTGTGATGGCCTCATCCTAACTGCGGCGGAATAAAAATCATTCGTCTATTTGAATTTGGGTGCACGTCCAGGAACCACCACGTTATTCGAAATTAACCACTATTCTTCCCGTTCGGCATATGTCAATAGCGCGTTCCTTAGAAATCCAATATTTTATTTATTTTTTATTTATTTATTTATTTATTTATTTATTTATTTATTTATTTAATGCAGATAGAGCCCTTTCTTATCGCTGTACTAGAGGTACCCTGAACTAAGCCAGAGCTTGTGTGTTGTTATTTCACATGTGTTGATATCAAAATAAAAACATTCAGGAGCCCTTCCCCAATCGGGAGAATAGGAACAAGTGAGCTCGGTGTGTGCGTGCCTGACCCTACAATTTTCTCTTTCTTTCTTTCTCTGTGTCAGTCTGTATGTATGTATGTCCTTCCCTCTTCCTTTCTTCCGTTTTTCTTTGTTTCCTTCCTTTTTCTCAGATAGAAAGTACCTAGCGACTCATATGGGTCAGATATGTTCACATCTTCTTCGTTTGCCAACGGTGCGCTGAAGCTCGTGCACGTAATACGGGCGCGCACTGCACGTGTTTCACCAAACGTGCAAAACGGGTTTTGCTGTCCGACCTACAACGCCTCCGACACTTGCGAGGCAATACAAGCGTCGGTTAAGAAGGTGCGCCCGTGTACTCCTTACGGATACACTTGATGATAACGATCGTGGTTCGGTTAGGAAAGGACGCTAATTTCTCCAGCCCATCTCGGGAGCATGGCTAGGTGTCCGTTGGGGAAGGGGAAAGGGACTGAAAGAGATAGAGAGAAGAGAAAGGCCGCAGTGGAGGGCTACGAAAACTTTTACCATGTGGGGTTCTTTAACGTGCACTGACAAAGCACAGTACACGGGCCTCTGGCATTTTCACCTTGAAGGAACCCCGCTAGCACACTGTTAAGCGAGGTATCGCATGCCTCAGAATTAAAGCGTGGCTTGTGTGTTTTTGAGTTTAGCGTTTTCAAGTGATCCTTTTAGACATACTTCGAAATCAGGTGCCGTCAATCGAGCGACAAGGTGGAGTTGCGTCAAGATTTCCCGTAATTTTCTTTCTTTTTTTACAATGCGTCATTATTTCTACCTTGAGTAGGCTTAATCCATGCTACTGAAATTAGTTCCTTCTTTTTTTATGAAATGGCAGTAGACGCCTCGTTCTTATAGGATATGCAATAAACTATGTGGCCAGACGCAGTCAAATTGTCCATGCATAGAAATCGCTGTATATACTGTCAAAATGCGTCTTTCTGTGGAAGTTTGCCTACAAAGCAGATTGTTAAGCTTCTAAGTTTCGCCTCTGTTAAACAATTATTTTGATTATGGCGTGGAAGGAATGACAAAATACCGAATGCTACTTATTTTTTTTTCTTTAAAGCAATACGACACTCTCTAGGTTCATATCTCTTTTTATTGTACTATTTTATTGTAAAACGGAATAGATTTCATAATGTGCACTGATCTGGGTATAGTACAGGACGCAGAAGTGGTTAATAAGGTCAGAATTAGCGACCATAAACTAGTAAGGGCGAAGCTATCCCTCAATCTAAAGCGAACAAGGACAAAGTTAATCACACGGAAACAGGCCAACCCCGATGGCGTCAGGGCGAAAAGAGAAGAATTTATAATTACACTTAAGAACAAGTATGACGCTCTAGGACAGGAAGATAATGAGGACATAGAGAAGATGAACGAAGACATTACTAAGCTGATCACCGAAGCAGCGATCGGAGTAGGAGGCAAAGCACCAAGACAAGTTGTGAACAAGCTTTCGGAAGCTACTAAAAATCTAATCAAACAACGCCAACAGATGAGAATAACTAACTCAAGAGACAAGATAGAATTCGCCGAGCTGTCTAAGCTCATCAACAAAAGTAGAGTCAGAGACATACGTAACCATAACGTGAAAGAAATAGAAGCAGTCGTCAGAAAAGGAGTCAGCATCAAAACAACTAAAAGGAAGCTCTGTGCGGGAAAGAACATAATGCATGCAGTGAAAGATAAGCAGGGCAACATCGTTACTAACTTCAGTGATATAACCAAGGTGGCCGAGGATTTCTATTCCGAACTATACAGCTCAAATACGAGTCTCCCCACCATGAGTGTATTAGATGTCGATCAGGACTACGAAATCCCATGCGTCACTGCGGACGAAGTTAGGGAAGCAATTAAGGGCATGTCCCGCGGAAAAGCAGCTGGAGAAGACGGCATAACCGTCGACTTAATCAAAGATGGCGGAGATTTCCTAACGGGAAAGCTCGCGACACGGGGTGTGACTCCCGATTTTCACACAATGCCTCAAAACTTCAAATGTACCAGCCAGCTGGAAAAACGCAAACATTCTATTATTACATAAGAAGGGAGATGTAAAGGACTTGAAGAACTACAGGCCGATCAGTCTACTCTCAGCACTTTACAAAATATTCACAAAGGTTATCTCAAACAGAATAAGGGCCACACTTGAATTTAATCAACCAAGAGAGCAAGCAGGGTTCAGAAAGGGATACTCTACCATGGACCACCTGCATGCGATCAATCAAGTAATCGAGAAATCCGCTGAATACAACAAGCCCCTCTATATGGCTTTCATAGATTACGAAAAGGCTTTTGACTCGGTAGAGATACCAGCAGTTCCGGAGGCACTACGTCGTCAAGGAATATGTGATAGCTACATAAACACAATAGCCAACATCTATAAAGATTCCACAGCCACCCTGCTCCTCCATAAGAAAAGCAGAAAAATCCCAATACAGAAAGGTGTCAGACAGGGAGATACAATTTCTCCAATGCTATACTGCATGTTTGGAAGAAATCTTCAATAGTTTAGTCTGGGAAGAGACAGGGCTCAGGATTAACGGCGAATATCTGAGTAACCTGCGATTTGTAGACGACATAGTACTCTTCAGCAATGATGGCGACGAATTGCAAAAGATGATTGAAGACTTAAGCCGAGAAAGCGCTAAGGTAGGATTAAGGATGAACATGCAGAAAACAAAGATAATGCTAAGTGGCACGGCGAAAAAACGTCTATTAAAGGTCGAAACCCATACATTAGAAGTCGTAGAAGAATATCTGCACCTAGGACAGCTACTTACTGGAGAACCCACCCATATAAAAGAAATCCACCGTAGAATAAACATGGGATGGCGCGCATATGGGAGACATTCACAACTCATGAACGGAAACTTACCACTCTCACTCAAGCGGAAACTATATAACTACTGCATCCTGCCAGTACTGACTTACGGATCAGAAACCTGGAGAATTACAAAGAAGCTAGAGAGGAAGTTAAGAACCGCGCAGCGGGCGATGGAACGAAAAATGATAGGCGTTACACTAAGGGTTAGGAAGACAGCCGAGTGGGTCAGAGAACAAACGGGGGTCGCCGACATAGTGAACGATATTAAGAAGAAAAAATGGACATGGGTAGGCCACGTGATGAGAAGGCTAGATAACAGATGGACAGTTAGAACGACGGAATGGATACCAAGAGAGGATAGGCGCAGCCGTGGGCGGCAGAGAGTAAGATGGGGGGACGAAATCAAGAAATTCGCAGGCACCAAATGGAATCAGCTCGCGCAGGACAGGCAAGGATGGCGAGGATTGGGAGAGGCCTTCGTCCTGCAGTGGACATAAGATGGGCTGATGATGATGATGATGATGATGATGATGATGATGATGATGATGATGATGATGATGGTTTCGTCGTGCACTTGGGCTTTCCTATATAGTTTAATAGCTACACAGCGTTGAATTATTCTGGGCCTTACACACGAGGAATTTTCATTCCCTCGTCTGCAAGAAATTCGCAAGCACGCTCTCCGAAACACTACTTTCGAACCTCTAATTAGAAGGCCCGGCTAATTAATTTATGTCTCTGCTAACAACCCGCACCAGTGTCCTTTCGTTCGCTGCGCTGATGACACGTCGCTGCACGGTGTGCTGTCGGTACGCCGTATCTCGGTCTCCTTCACATAACGTTTGAAGCACAGCGAACTTATCACTTTTATAATGAACGCCCGCTCATAGCGATGTGCGCAAGCACTATGTCGCACATGTGTGCAAATTTTACATGTACGTTAGCAGATCGTGTGTGAATATTTTAAATTTACGAAGTACACAACTATTATCGTCAGTCGCGCTCCTTTACTCTTCCTTTCACTCTATTTGTCCCTTTGAACTGCGCAGAGTACCAGGCGCACGACAAAGCTCCTTCGGCGCGCCTCTCTGCTTTCTTCGCATTACAGTGCTCTTTATCTCTCTAGTTCTTTTCTCTATCTATCTATCTATCTATCTATCTATCTATCTATCTATCTATCTATCTATCTATCTATCTATCTATCTGTCTGTCTGTCTGTCTGTCTGTCTGTCTGTCTGTCTGTCTGTCTGTCTGTCTGTCTGTCTGTCTGTCTGTCTGTTGTTGCGCAGTTGTAGATTTAACTCCGTCATTTTATTATCGATGCTTCATTCGCATATCTTTTACACTGCGGTACTTTGCAGTATTCCTTTGTTTGACGTTTATTTCTTATAAGCAGCTGTTAACAATGTAAGACTGGCAAGTCTGCAACGTTAGCAATTCAACAACTGTCACCGAGAACTCCCGAATGCGATCCCCAATTTCCACCACCCACGGGACACCGTCTTTCTCCTAAGAAGATATAAGAAAGACTGAGTCTCATTTAGGTTAAAGGCAAGGCATAAGCCACGAAAGTCGACATTATTGCGTTAACATCGTAGCTACAGCAAAAGAACGACACTAGCTACCCGCGATCACCTCCTCGAGTGGAACTCTATGCATGCGTAAGAACCACAGAAGGGCAATGGAATCGATGTCGTGTTTTTGTTGGGTAGACTCAATCTGAATAAGGCAATAGATAATTGGGCCAAAGAAAGGACACGGGACATTATTCTTAGTTTCTCGTTGGCGATAAGTACTACGTAAACGTAAACGGAGACGAGGAGCAACTTGCTGCTGGTTAGGACCCAACCACAACCTTCGGCGGCGGTCTTTCTTCTTTCCACCTCGCTCAGTATATCTGTACATGTCATCTTGGTACTGTTCAGCACCGCCACACATAGCCGCCGTAGTGAACGCAGAACATTCCTTTTTTTTTTTTCAGCTAGAAAAAATTTGTTCTACATTCATCGCCATGTCCACGATTAGCACCTGTATTTCACTTCTTTCCCTTGTGCAACAAAGCGAATGCAGAGCGCAGCGGTGACTCAATGCACAAGCAGAACGCTATCTATGAAAGATTTCATTATGTTGGAATAAAAGTCTTAGTTAGAACAACACTATAATTCGTTACATTTCACTTTATCATTACTGTAATGCAAATACAAACCACACACAATTCCCGTATACTTTCCTTGGCCTCATTATCAAATGGCTTTTTTTTTTCTTGTTTCTGCGTGCACCAGGCATTTAGCCGACAAGTAATCGTAATAAACAACTTCTGCGGTTTTATGTCCCAAAACCACGATATGATTATGAGAGACGCCGTAGTGGACGGCTACGGAAGTTTTTAAAACCTGGATTTTTTTTTCTTAATGTGCACTAGCAGCGCACAGTGTACATTAAACATTTGGGGCCTCAACATTTCGCCTCCATCAAAGATGCGGCGAGATTCGATCCCGCGACCTTCAGATCAGCGGCCGAGTGCCATAGCCACTCGACCACCACGGCGGGGCCGCAGGTAACCGTCAGAGATCTCGTTTTGGGAATGCAATGAAATTATATAAATGGTTTATTCGTGGATTCCAATGACAACGCATTGAAAGTGATAGCAAGGGTCAGCGCGCTGGCACGTGGGGACGATACGGCGTTATTAGGAATGAGCTGCAACTACCGCTACGCAACAAAAGCGGCGACCGGTGATAACTTCAGAATGTCTCTTTAGTGCGACCTGGTAGCAACGATTTAACGCAACAAAACACACTTCAAACTGCACGTACTTCGGAAGAACGAACTTATATATTATATATAGGTTATATATGTCACTTCAAACAATGTCACATCATGAAGAGGTCCCCCTTCTTTGTTCCGACAACCGCGGGAAAGATGCGAAGTACGACGCGGCTGGTTTAGAGCCATACTAGCATCTCGTATACGCTTCCATACCTCGCTGGCTCCGTGCACCCTACATCGCTTCACCAACATGTCGAGAAAACAAGTGGTAGGAAAGTCTCCGAATAGAACTTGTAGCGAGCCGGGACTCTCAATCTCAAGTAAGCACAACAAAAAGACAAGACCTCCACCGGTAGGTGCACACCGTAAAACTCCAGGTGTTCCGGATCCAGCGAACTGCGCGTTTAAAGTCATCCCGTAGAACGAGAAAGTGAAATAAACGGACGCTTGGCAATGAGACAGACGCGCCTGAACTCGGACCGCTAGTCGTGTCAGTACTGAGTTTGTCCTTGAAGGCAGCGGTGCGAGTCCAAGCGTGAAGAGCGCCGCGCAAGGGGACCCAACTGGGACGCTATGGGCGGCTGAAATGGCTCGCGCTAGACCGGTGGGACCGAAACTCGTGGAAACAGCGAGGCACTTGCTTAACGTCCTCTTTAGGGAGCCTTCATACAAACGCACACTTTCCATCGCAAGGCGTGGGCTCCCTGGCTTTTTCACTTGCTTTCCCAACTCCCGCGAAGAGAGCGAGCGACACGCGGGACCTGACGTGGACGCCATTTCAAGCCACTGGAAGGGGCTAAATGTACCAAACCTCCGAGACTCCACCCCAACGACCGAAGAGCGTAACGCCGTTCTGCGTTTCTTAACCCCAGCGCGAACCCCGTTAGATTGGTGAGAGCTCCCGAAGGGGTTTGGTACTGCACAGAAAGTTTTGAAATTAATGTGTTCATTTATTTACAAGTACTACTGTGCCTAGAAATTCTAGGCACTATACAGGTACTGCACGCCCTGTTCATGCCTAAGCAGGAGTGGTTGCATCAGTGGTAATAAACAAGGCTTAAGATCAAACGAAACAATAAAATAAACTATAGCGAGACAAACGTCAGCAATGCTGGGTTACAGACAAGAAATATTGACAAGAACAATAGCTTAAATAAATGGGGTTCGCAACTCAAAAATCAAAGCAGTGATACAACACGCAACAACACACTAACTTCAACAATTTACGCAATATATAGCAACATAAAATGCAGAGGCGAACTAATTCTACTTTTCATATTACTCTCAGTGGTGTACACCAGGGGAAGGTGATCGCGCTGAAAATAGTCGAGCACACGTAACTGGAGATGTATGGTAGAGGCCTTTGCCCTGCAGTGGGCGTAGACAGGCTGGTGATGGTGATGTATACGTACTTGGTTCGCAAGGAACACGTATACTGTGCTCAGCGAATGAAACGCGATACCCGTAGCGCAAGGCTACCGATTCTTTCTGCGTCGCCAGGTTTGCGCTGGAGACATCGAGCTGGTTCGTTGTGGCACTCAGCGAAAGCGAGAGACCTTTCACACATTCTGATTCAATCTCTCTGCGATCACCCAGCGCACTCCAGTTACACAAACTGCGGCAGCTGTCACTCTCTCCGAGTATCGCTTTTTAATCGCAGAGCACTGTTACGTGATGGCCATAATGCCCGTGGAGTAAGCAACTCTGACTTGATGACTGCGTCCACAATGATTATCAATAATTCTACCAAGCGAATCGTAACGCAAACTCTGCACAGTAGTAGTTCGTAGGTATTATGATGATGATGCTTGTGGTTCGGTTAGGAAAGGACGCTAATTTCTGCAGCCGATGTAGGGAGCACGGCTAAGCGTCCGTGGGGGTGGGGAAAGAGAGTGAAAGAGATAGAGAGGAGAGAAAGGCCGTAGTGGAGGGCTCCGGAAATTTAGACCACCTGGGGTTCTTTAACGTGCACTGACAACGCACAATACACGGGCCTCTGGCATTTTCGCCTCCATCGAAAATGCGACCGCCGCGGCCGGGATCGAACCCGCGTATTTTGGGTGGCAGCCGAGTACCGTAACCACTACACCACCGCGGCGGACCATTTTAGATGCGAAGCAGCTTATGGTCGGGGCTATGTACCTCCCTCCAACTGTCGTGTGGCGTCCACACCGGCACTGCACATGCTCATCCTCCTCCCCCTCCTCTCCTTATCTCATCTCCTCTCCTCTCGGCATTCCTCCTCTCCTCTCCGAACGGCCCACGTTGACTATGGAAACGCTCTTTCTTCAATAAACGCTTTACCAGCTCACAAGGAACGAGAACGAGCTGACGCAGGCAGCGTCTGCTAGCGTCAAACCGATGCAAACGCGACGCCTAGCCAAACCGATGCAAACGCGGTGTGCACCCCCTCCCCCCCGTGCTGCTTCGCATCGCCTCATGGTCCCCTTTAGCGGGAGATGGTGTAATTTTAGGGGCGAAGCTCCTTAAAGCGGCACCCGTTCGTCCCTCGTCGTAGTCGTAGTAGTGCGTAACCAGTCTTACGCTTTGACCTCCAAGGTGGTGCCGGTGGGAGATTTCTCCTGTGCGTTGTTGAACAATAAAAAATTCGCAGCGTGCGCGTTAACTAAAAGCCGAATTCTTCTGTCTCTCATTCCCCATTAGCAGCCATTTCGTGCGTCCCCGATGTATGTAGTAGTAGTAGTAGTAGTAGTTAGTAGTAGGTAGCCACCGGCGCGTGCCTGCTGGAGCGCACGCACGCGCCGAGGGCGAGCGCGTGGCACCTGGCGCTCGCCCTCGCCGCGAGCGCCGGGAGCCACGCGCTCCCCGGCAAACTCGACACTGCCCCGGCAAACGCGAGAGACAACGTTGGCGCAGGCAGCGTCTCCTAGCGAGTTTCTTGATTGAGAAATACCGACTGCTCGCGTTGGAGAAGCGTTCACCGGCAAAACACACACACACACACACACACACACACACACACACACACACACACATATATATATATATATATATATATATATACACTAGATCTTGACTTGCAATGAAGTGCCGGTGGAAGATTTCACTTGTGCATTGTGCATAGTTGAACCGTGAGGATTCGTAGCATGCGCGTTAACTAAATTAATCCGGAACTCGGCACGATCTACGATGCACATCCCGAGCTTCGCCCACTCATCATCATTCACTCCGTGGATATGCTGTAATTTTTTTTATTCAGTCAGTGTAAATTAGACGTGAGCCTAACTTGTGTTGCACTCCTTTTGCAACTAGCGTTTGCTGTACGACCGAGCAAAGGAAGCTGCCGCAATACTAGGCTCCTTTCCTAATCCGCAAGGGCGCTTCTCTGCAGTGCATGTTTTCCCAACTAATGGTGGCACCTGCCATAAGTCATATGTAGAAAGAGTGCCACCTGTGCATGCTGGCGCTTCTATCTTGTGCTTGTGTATATGAAAGAGGCTAATTTTACGTTCCCCCATGCCATAGTTCAAGCGAACTAGGCCTGCGCATGCTGCTTTCAGAATTGACTGCATCGCCATTAGTAGGGCAAAATGCAACCCAGGAAAGCTATCTTTACAATTAGGAAAAGGGTCTCTTGAGCAGATGCTTGAAAACTACGACATAAAATGTAAGAACGGGCGCCATGGTATGTCTGAATGGTAGTTGGCGCGGTCCACACATATCAATCCTCGGGTTGAAGTAGGTCGGATGCCAATTACGAGTTTCGTAGAGGGTTTCGTAGAGAGTACATTGGTACTAGTAAAGGTACCAGTCTGTTAGCGCAACGGTTCTGGAGTTTACCGCTGCGCGCATTCTGCGTATCAGAGACAAAGAAATTCTCAGCCAAGAAAACAAATTCACGTTTTCGCGAGAGGGAGATCGTGCGGTAGGTTGCACGAGACGTACTTGCATTCGGAGAGGTGCAGCTAACCGCACCACAGAACACGCAAGCGCACCATAACAAACCGGCTGTCGTGAAGCAAGAACGTATAATCCCGAAAGATGGCGAACGCCGCAAGAACGCCATCCCGATTCTGCTGCCCACTCCTTCATGATGCCTGGTTACAGGCAGCGGTCTGGCGCGGCTCCTTTATGGCCTTAACCATAACTACGAGAGAAGCGTGCCTTTATCCTCATTTTTCCATGAGGACTACTACTTGTGCCTCTATTTTGTTCGGGACGTACTTCGTTGTTCGCATCCTAGTGGGCCGGAAGAACTACTACCGGTTATATTATTCCATAGGAAAATAGTACAACTGAAGTAATAAGCTGCGCACCATCGAGAGTCCGCATCTCTTTCATCCTCCACATGGAGACGCAACGTACTTTGGCCTGTTTTCGCCAATAAGACGGAATAGGATTTTTGACGTAGCGTTGATTGCAGGCGTAACCACTCGCTAACAAGAAAATATTGTAATGCACTTTTTTAGTACAGGGAACATGTTGCAAAAATAGTTTAAGGAGTGTACTAAGAGTAGAGAGAGTAGAACTTGTTGCTGTGCGACTTACTTATTTGGCGTCCAAGAAATACTTTGCTCAAACAAGAAGGCAAATACTTAAGAAGATGAAAGGGAAAATTAGCATCCGCCCGTTTTGTAGCACAAGGCTGCAAGAAAATCCATACGGAGCTTTCTGAGAAATCCGTATGGATTTCCTTGTAGCCTTGTGCTACAAAACGGGTGGACGCTAATTTTCCCTTTCATAAACGTTACTCCACCTTGCGGGTTTCCGCAGAACTCATTTGACTTAAGAAGATCTTTTCTCTTCCTACTTACTAAGTTTTTTTTTTTTCTGTTTGCGCAAGAATATAGCCCTTCGTGCACTCCCACGTTTGACGATAAGTTCTGACGCATTGTTCTGTATCGCTGCGACTTATCCGTGTTCTTTGTCCCAGCGGATGGCCCGTAACTCACCAATTGCCATTATTGTCATTATACAAACTGTCCTGATGTGGAGCAGCTATCGATGCTACAGTTGCGGAATTTATCACAGCACCTGAAAGGTTTATTTTTCAGAAGAATTTATAATTATGAATGTTTAAAGCACACTTGATTCGTTTTAGTGACTGAGAGTGGCACAGTAGTCGGATGCTCTGGCGCTTTAGAAACAACAGGACCGGCGCGCGTTGACGCTCGCTTGAATACTGAGGAAAGAAGCATTCGTATGTTTGGTATGCACAAAGTGCCTGCTTCAAGTCTACGTTCTGGCTGCCCAACGTAGTCGGAAAATTGCGCAATTGCTACAAGTTCTTTTCAAAAAGAGAAATTATGGAGGCATTTCTGTGCAGAAAAACAAACAAACAGAGATTTAAAGAGACCTTACTGACTGTGATTTCACATTCAAAAGGCTGTCTCGTGACTGCCCAACTTACTGTTAAATCTGCGGAACATGGTGACTTCTAACGTGCAGCTGTAAATACAAATGTGTTCACAAAGCGCAAACCTCATTTCTTCTAAGGTTAAAAACTTAATAGTGCTCCTACTACTACTACTACTACTACTACTACTACTACTATCATTATTGTCAATATTATCGTCGTCGTCGTTTGCCCAACTTACGTCCACTGCGACGGTGGCCTCTCCCAGGGATCTGCCCTAGAGAGAAGGAGCAGGCAGAGGAAAGAAGAAAGCGTGCAGGTTTCTGCTATCAGTCTTGGGCATTCGCGCAAACCTATCGTCATCAGGAAACGCAGAAGTGTTTTCAGAACCTTGTGGACCGACGAATGGTGAAGATGTTCGAGCAGCACCTGCACGGTAAGCGGCCGAACGTCCAGCTGTTGTAACGTGTTGGCAAGTGATTTCCTATCCAGGCCAAATTAGCGACAGTGGTTCAACAGAGCCGACACGGTGCTGTCCAACTATATTTTAGCAGTTTCTCGGGGTTTCTTTTTTTCCTGGCAAGGCAGTTAAGCACCTCGAAATACGTCAGCCCCTTATAGGTGTTAAGATGCTTCTATCAGTATTTATCACAAGCGAAAGTCGATTCGTCCTGTGAATCCAGCACGAGGGACTTGCTACGACCATGTTTACGATTGTCTTAAGTTATTTACGTAAGTGACACTTGAGATTACGTGGTTTCTTTTTTTTTCTTAATAATTAATTTCGGTTTTAGTTGCCGGGACGCTCTCAGCGTGATTTCATCGCCGGCGTTGCCCTTGGTATGATCGTCTGTACAAGTCCAAGCGCCTTCATATCCCGCGACCCGCTCGCTGAAAGGTATGGAATCGAGAAAAAACGTACGAGATAGCGCGCACGAGTGATAGGAAGGATACAGCGAGCGTCGCCGGTTTGAGAGAGGAGTGGAAAGAACGCCAGATGGGAAAATAAAAGGTTTCACGCGAAGTTTGCCCTTCTTCCTCTCGTTTGCTTGACCTGGGCTGGTCGGGTCATCCACGCCCATGAATCTGAATAGTGCGCGAATGTTTATTGCTACGTATAGGGCCGATAAGACATGAAGTTACATGAACAGCTCTTCATCTTTCGGGCATGACATGACACGAACTTTGATTGGGTCCTGAGGAACTCACATCTAGGGGAACCGGAGGCGCCCCAGATCAAGTCGGTGGCTCCGCCCACGACGGGACCGCAAGGTGAAATTCCGTCGCGGTGTCGTGGGCCCTCTGGACGGCCTGGAGTTGAGCGTGTGGATTGTTGCTCTTAAGGGATTTCTCTCGTTCCTCCTTCGTGATCGGTGGAGAGGCGTCAAGGTGTGGGCGCAGACAGAGCACGTGATCAAAGGTGCACTAGTCATGACAACATTTCGGGCATAACTATAATGTTTATTAGTCCTGTAGACTTTCGCAGCAACTCCTTATTGCGACTACATAGGCCCTGTTACGAGCGTTTATAAAGGGGTGTAAACTGCCCCCATCTTCACTGTGCTTGTTTATCAACAATGACACCAGTCTCGAAAACTTTGCTTCTTTTTTCTCTTCTTTGTAGACAGATGACCTCGTTCGGAGAAATGTAAAAAAAAAGAGACATGTCGGACAGTCTCTGTCTCTAGTTTTGGAATTGCCCCTCCTCCGCTAACCTTTCTTACAAAACTGCGCTAGAAAGTTCGCATACCATTAGACGCAAGCTATACAGCCACAGAAACATCTCGCACTATCCTAGGCGCTTCTAAATGCGGTAGCGAGACACACTGAGCGCGTAAAAGGGCACGTAAGAAACGTTACTTTGATAGTATATCCCCGCTTGCCGGCAAAACGGCAAGCGAATTGCGGTACAGATGGGAGACCGATTGCGACACACACACACACAGCGATGGTGACAGCCCGGTAATTTATCACCGTAGCCACGCAATAAAAAGAAGGCGCCAACGTATTGGGTCTATCGCTGGTTCGGAGTCTCGCAAAAAAACAGCAAGCGTAAGTGCACGAAAGGCACAACGATTCAGTCAAACGGGGCTAACTGAAAGCAAAGCATAACGAACAGCTTTCGCGACGTCCCAACGTGCACGCTGACGTCAGCTGTGCTCGTCTGGTTGCGAGATCATGCCGAGTCTTCCGTCGGCTGTGCGCGTCCGAGGAACTCACGTGGGTGTGGGTGTGTGTGAGTGCAAGCCTTGTTTTGGACACCCGGCGCGTCACGTCCGCACTTGGACCTGATGAAAATGGGTCGCCTTCACGCCTTCACCAAGTGCCGCTGGCACGGCTTCGAGACACCGATTGCTGCCCCGGTGGGCTGTCGTAAAGGCGGCGTACTTCGTCAGCCGTACAGTTTTTCTTGTAACAAACTCGCCACGAAGTCGCAGTTCCCAAATGTACTCCGCTCGTTTAGACTCCGCGCGCTCTGCGGACCCCTAACGACGCCCCCGAGGTTCCAGTGGTGGAACGGGCGAGCTGAACTGGAGGCAGTGCGTGGGCCTCGTAACAGTCGGGTGAGTGCCCGGCACTAAAATAAAAGAAGTACGTAATGTAAACGGTTTGTCACGACGGAAGGTTTTCCCGCATGGCTTTAGCGCTTAATATGTCGGAACGTCGTGAAAAGGCGCGCAAAGAATCAAATATGATTTGCAACAACATTGAATATGACTTGCAACAGAATCAAATATGAGAAACAGCGACGCGAAGCGAAGCTGAGGGCTCTTCCCAAAATTTTCCATGGTATTCGGCAGCAGTTAATGAGGGTAACTTTCGATTACATAAACAAAGGTCCATATTGACCAATTTGTCATGAAAGATGACACCTGGAAATCATTGTATTAGAGCTAGTTTTATGATATTTTAAGCTAGTTCAGCGTGTGGGCGTTATGATGTCACCAGAACATGTGATTAATATGACATTAGTATTGATCACGCGCACCCTGAAGGAAGTAAGGTTGTTGAGAACCATCCTGCAACTGTCGAATTTAGGTGACACCATGACTATCAGAACACCAGCGAGGTCATTTTAGCTCAAGCTCTTCGATCGGGCCGAGACGTTTTCCTCTGGCCTGAGGATTACCTCTACCCACCTCTACCCGCCACGTCTGATTACAGGGAGTAGAATCAAGTTAAGCAATTGTGCCAAGTCTTAGATCAATGATATGAGTTTTGTGTTCCTACCTTGTTTTTTCCCCCTCATTTTTACGTGGTCATAATGTTTACTTCGCTGGAGCACAGATTTTACAGGGACCAGAACCTCCATCAGGCGAATTCTGGGGCCTTTATTCATAGCTATCTTGGTTTTATGTAAGAAAACTGAAAATTTTGTAAATGCGAAAATCGCCTGCGTCTGCGGGTAGTTACTGGAGTCAATTGCGTCACACCTCTAACGTATCAGGTCAGTCTCACGTAGATTACCTGGCACATACGCGTACTTGCGTGAGTCCACTGTTTACACGTTAAACCCGTTTCGTGTTAATCGGCTATTTCCAATCTAAAAAAGTTGCAGCTTTACCTTTGTCGGGAAAATTGGAAAGGGTGAAGCACGGCGTGTGCTTGCCCAACCTAGCTCCTTCTTTCTTTCTTTCTTTCTTTCTTTCTTTCTTTCTTTATTTATTTATTTATTTATTTATTTATTTATTTATTTATTTATTTATTTCTGTTAGGCGGTAGCAAATCGGCAGCGTTCATATGGTTCAGATAAGTGTGGATGCTCAGTCTAGTTGTTAAGACATACTGTCTGAGGGAACGATACTGCAATCACGTGTGGCTCATATCGGTAGTGCCTGGCCAGTGGTAAGTGGGTATACGCCACAGGTGTTTGAATTTATCGAGTCTATGTCAATCAAGGAGCACCAAGAATATACATTTAACATATCATTTGAACACTCTTAAAACAAGAAATAAGGTATGCCGTTTGTTGTAACTTGCGACTAAAATGTAGACAAGCACACACACTCAACCTACCAGCAGTACGGGGTATCGAACCCGGGCCCCTGTGGTGCCATGGTAGCACGCTATGACTAATCTATGGAAGCAGCTCCCACAGGGTACAAATAGTAAAAACGCCTATAGCGTCAGTTGTTGTGATGATGGTGCTTGTGCCAGGTTAAGTGCGCGTCCGATCTGTGTCCGATCCGCGTCCGATCTGCGTCCGATATTATCATAACATATTATCATAACAATGACGAGACGATATCTCTCTGCTTTTTTTTTTTTTTTTGCTATCACTCGGATGCCTCCGTCCAGCTTTGTTCGGTCCCGGAGGAATACTTCAAGGAACAACGCTTATGATGCATGCATCAGCGCACCGTAGCCTACATTTTTCGTCTACGAAACAGACGTCTTTCCTGTGCATTAACGTAAGTGCCAACGTTACGTCGTACCATGAGCTGCCGTTCAGTCACCACAGCGCTGTTGGCGTTCGTGGTTAGCCCACGTTAAGTACACACCCATTCATGCACGTGGTAGAGTAACATAATGTCATACCTTTAATACTTCGCTGAATTCCAAACAGTTCGTCAAAGAAAATTTCCTCGCTGATTGCTTCGCATGACACAGATTTTCTTTTTGTTTGTTTTTTTCTACCTCCATTTTTCTCATGAGACAGTCAAGCCGAGGTCGCATTATACAGAGCAATTCGACGCAGCACTACGCCGTTCTCTCACTCCTGCCTCTGCACGATTCTTATTCCCAGCTGCTTTTGCCAAACCAAAGCCCTATGACATTGTACTTTGAGAAACTGGAAACATTTTTCAGCTTGAACTATACGCCACAGATGTACGCCCCTCGCTATCTATCTCTCCCACACATTTCTTTCCTGTATCTATACGTTAGTGCCTGACAAATGTCAGGGCATTCGCGGCTGGAATGTGTCTCCCGTATTCTCTTCGCTTCGAGATATTTGTTACTCTTTTTTTTTCCCACTTTCCCGCAGAAGACCTGTTCCATCGGCGGCAGAAGCTTTGTCACGGATGGAGGGAAAATTCGATTCCAGATCAAAGTTTCATCCGAGAAGGAAAAAGACGAAATGTACTTTGGGTTGAAAATCCTCTTCTTTCTTTTTTTCATGCATACGTACCTAATCTTTCCTTTTATGGTAAGGAAAATGGCGGGTGACTGCGCAGGAACGAGCGCCGTTGGCCCCTCGCAATCGCAGTATCGTGATTTCTCGCCTGTTCTTCTTTCCTCGGTCGCAGTGGCTCGGAATAAATTTCATTTCGCATACGCGAGACATTCTGAGGCAGTTCTCCCTGGCAACCGCCTTGCTGAATTCGGAGAATGACTCAAGAACATCAGAGAAGTCTTTCTTTTCTTCCTCTTGATTTTTTCTCTGGAATCATTTTGCATTCGACGCTGGCTTTGCTTCGAGTTTTGAAATTGAAAGCGGTTCACCGACTGCCTGATAGATGAGACTTACCACACTATAGATACCATTAAGAAGAAATAGAGCCATCGTAATCCTTATTCAGAAAAAAAAAGTAAGGTTTCCCGGTG
Organism: Hyalomma asiaticum; assembly: GCA_013339685.2. Lineage (NCBI taxonomy): Eukaryota > Metazoa > Arthropoda > Arachnida > Ixodida > Ixodidae > Hyalomma > Hyalomma asiaticum. Next base: position 25,159,558 of record CM023483.1, read on the forward strand.
ACGTCCGAAACGTCAACTTAGATTTCCCGTATATATTAATCCGCTTTGAAATCAACCTGTCCAATGTGCCTTTCTGATGGCGACCACCAAACAAGGGGCCGAATTCACAAAATTTCTCTTTCGTAATTGCGTTTTGCCATTGGTCAGCGAGATTTTGTAATGATATGTCCGGCATCAGGATTGGCTGAAATTTTCTCTTACGAAAATTTTTGTCGTAAGTTGTTTTTTATGAATACAGGCACGGTTCCTTACATGCTTATACGAGCGTGAATAATCTCGCAACTGGTCGCATTTCAGTGCGAGAATTTCACCGCATCTTTAAACAATAGAGTTCGCGAGTCGTGCTAATGTATCATGTGGTATCATACACATGCTTATTGTGTGTGTGTGTGTGTGTGTGTGTGTGTGTGTGTGTGTGTGTGTGTGTGTGTGTGTGTGTGTGTGTGTGTGTGTGTGTGTGTGTGTGTGTGTGTGTGTGTGTGTGTGTGTGTGTGTGTGTTGTGTGTGTTTGTGTGTGTGTCGTTAATGCAAAAGCTGTCACAAGGCCGTCTAAACCTACTGTATGGTGGCGGCCACTAAGTTTTCATGCCACACACCATTTTTACAAAACAAACAGCACTTAGCGTGTCGTTCGTGCGCCTTCTCTATCATTTTTTTTAGTATCCATCCACCAGGAGACGACCACCTTTCGTCTGCTCAGAATAAACGTCCGTTCGTTCATTCATTCATTCATCATCTCAGTATAGACCCGAAAAACTGGGAGCCTTCCACAACGGAGACACAAAGCATAAACGCTGCTTTTCAATCTTCTTGAAGCCATCTACGGTCTCCATATGTCTTTTCCATTAAGGTGAGCGCATCTTTCTCGAAGACGCAAGAGGAGCCATCTTCCCCGACGTCCTCGAAGCAGCTGGAGTCATGCACTTCATCTTCCTCCAAACCACTTTGTCGAATGGCATCGGATCGAGTGTCGCCCATGCCTCCCTCCCCCTTTTTCTTTTCCCCGGCATGTCTTCTCCAGCCACAACCCGCCTATCAATCGCTCTAACGCTGCAGTGAAGGAGGAGTACGCCGCTGGTAATCGAGGTGTCGCACCACCGTACGCGATAGAAAGACTCTGCTCTACCAGGCCGAGTGGCTTGGGAGCGTAACGTATATCGAAGCTCTCAGAGGCAGACGACTTGGGATGACAAATTGAGCGGCAAACCCTCAATGGCGTAAGAAAGTATTAAGTGTCGCATTTCTCCGTCAGACGCTGGATGGCTGTGGCGGACTGCAGCACGTACTGTGCCTAACCAACCAATTTTGCATGCGCGGTCAGGATACTTCAGTAAGAGCTAGCGTGATCTTCTGCAGGGATAGTATAAGGTTGCACCACTTTGTTTTTCTGTGCATTGACTAGTGGAGTGGAAAAACTGTGCATTGACTACATAGCATGTTTTGTTGCCGCGAGAGATAAGCTGCCGATCAGTTCCTGGTTCCATTAAAAGGTCCACGTAGTATAAGGGTACTTATCGACCCATTTTCCAAGTGGACATACTCAAGGTCTGCCTGCCTGCCTGCCTGCCTGCCTATCCCTTGATCGCTTAGGTTATCATAATCATTTTATCATCACCCAACCCAAAGGATCGAGGCTCGTTCACAGGCACCACTTCGTCAGTATGGTCGATGATACAAACAACACTAGATCTGTGAGCATTCGTGTCCAATTCTCCTGGATGAGTATGTATAGATAGCGCTGGACAGATGCCTGGGTCGGTAAGGATAGCTAGAGGTGAGAAGTTGGTTAGTCAGTAGCACGAATATCAAGAAAGACGCTGTCTTAATCCGTGACAGTGCACAGTAATGTTCATATGCCACAAGCACGTCATGCGTTGAACGACATCTGTATATAGACGACAGTGACAAGCCATTGAGAAATGGTCACTGATGACAAACCAAATGCATTTTTATCTCTCCGTTACTCTCTTCGTGATCTGCCGTCTAGCTTGCTCAAAGGAATGCATGGCGTGGTATTACCCCAGCTGTACTTTGCGCTATGTAAATTTTCTACGTCCATGGGTGTGTACGCAAGCCTTCGAAGGTATGCACTGCGCTGTTGCTTTCGGAACTCGCCCCGCCACGGTGGTCTAGTGGCTATGGTACTCGGCTGCTGATCCGAGGGTCGCGGGATCGAATCCCGGCCGCGGCGGCTGCATTTCGATGGAAGCGAAATGTTGAGGCCCGTGTGCTGTGCGATATCAGTGCAAGTTAAAGAACCCCAGGTGGTCGAAATTTCCGGAGACCACCACTACGGCGTCTCTCATAATCAGAACTGGTTTTGGGACGTTAAACCCCACAAAGCTTTCGGAACTGGTGCCAAATGCACAAAAAACGCGCCAGGTTATGCATTCTTAATGGTGCCTAGCCGCAGTTGAATTCATTAAAACAAAAGAAACAGTGAATTATAACCTCTCTCTCTCTCCACTATATATATATATATATATATATATATATATATATCAAAATAGGTTCTTTCTGGCTATCGGGATAAATATACTATCAGAAAGTCACAGTGACAAACATAGGATTTATTCTGACGTTTCGGCTGAAGGCCGAAACGTCAGAATAAATCCTATGTTTGTCACTGTGACTTTCTGACATATATATATATATATATATATATATATATATATATATATATATAGTAATGAAGAGGAATGCTTGGCGCTGCAGCCATATCGCCAACGCTGCGCGAGACCCGAGCTCGAGACTTGTGCCCAGTCCTTGTCGATACGCTGCCTGCCATTCTTGGGTGCCGCCCTATATCTCGCCTTATAATATATATATATATATATATATATATATATATATATATATATATATATATATATATGGCTAGCGCTGCACGCGTCCCGTCAATCGCTTTACGCAGCGCTAGCGATGACGGTTGCTGATTTAGATTGGACGACCACCGCCTTTTTCACAGCCCTGTCGCTTTTATTCGGCGGTACGCCCGGCTAAATGCGGTGTTAGTTCGTACGTGGAAAGTTTGAGAGCACTGCAATCGCGGCGCGCAAGCCGCGATGTCACGTGGTATTTTTTGTATTTCGCGGGCATCTGCATCAAGCTGGAAAACACTAATTATGAATAGATAGAAAATTGGAAGCTTTTAAGTGCGAATGCACTTTATAGGCCACCCTGAATCCGCCGTCCCATAGCAACGGCGCGAGGAGCGGAGAGGAGCGTCTGTAGCAACGGCGCAGCGACGTCACACCCCACGTGACTGCGCGCGCTCCGCCTCCTCACCGCGGTTTGCGCGGGCGCACCGCTCTCCGCGGCGTGACGTCACGGCGCGCTGTGCAGCTGGCGTCGCTGTGCAGCTGTGTGTGTGGCGCCGGCGCGTCAGTCCGTATATAAACGTCCGCCGGCTGCCGCTCGCTCTCTTCTCGCTCGGCTCCGCGGTCGGTGAAGTCTTTCGCAGTATGGATCCATCGCAGGTTGGATCCATCGCGGTAGGAGTTTCCGACCACGATCAACGGTGGCTTCATAGACTTGGCGTTCAGTAGGAACTGTACGGTCCGCGCCGTCTTGCCGGATCCGCTCACCGTACATTTCTCGGATCACAAAGCGCTGGTACTAACCGTGAGCTACAACGATAACACCAATAGGTGCTGATCTGTAGTGACGTGTGTAGAGTGTGTGTGTGTGTGACGTGCTCGGCGATGTGTGCATTTATGCATCTACGAAATTGCGAGGTGTAAATAAATAATACTTCGTGTATAAATGTGTGTGTGTGTACAATGCATCATGACAACACTTTAAATTCATTAATTACACTTTAATCATAACTTTACTCCCCCTCATAGCATCACCCCGTGCATTCGCACTTAACCATGTTCACCCTCGGGGAAATGCTTTCTTTTTAACTGGGCATTTGACAGGCCCCTCTACAAGTTTGCCATAGGAATTATTTGCCTAACTTTGTTGCTTCCGAAGTTAATTAATTAATCTTGCCTAATTAACCAATTAAGTGGAACACAAAAAGCTGTCTGACTCACTCCATACAATTGTAAGAAAAATGCGTTTGGTCGCGTTGTCTTAGGGTACATCGGCATATTTTTAAACCCTGGCTAAAGATAGCTGGGACATCCTATATATATATATATATATATATATATATATATATATATATATATATGTGTGTGTGTGTGTGTGTGTGTGTGTGTGTGTGTGTGTGTGTGTATGCGCTGCTAAGCAGCAGCAGTAGTACGCTTACTCCACCAGAGGCAGAAGCTATTCAAGAGGCACTCTACGAGGATAAATCTCCGCACCCTCTTCCCACATTTAATGAGACGACTAAGACTGCTTTGGCGAGCAAAATCTGTTGAAGCTTCGATGCGTTCAGGGAAGCCCTAAGTGCTCGAATGCTTAGCTGCGTAAGAGCCCATGGCCGCTTATAAGAAGGCTACACTTGGAGACACGCGTTCCACCAGAAGCCTCGGCACTGTAAATGAAGCAGCTTAAGTAGCCAATAGCATCCACCCCAAAGTATCATGCAAATTACGGGAATCCGGGCTCCAAGTTAATGAAAGGAGCGAGGTGGAAGTAGGCTCCGCATAGCTCGGCTCAACGTATAACACCGTCAGCACCTGTTGTTCTCACGTTCCACGCTCAAGGACCGAGTTCCTTTTTGAAGTTATAATTACCCGCTGCCTTGCAGAATGACGCCGGCTTTCTGCCGCTGCTACTGAAGCCCTAATTGGAGCAGCGCCGGTCTAGTTCCCAACAGCCTTGACGCTCAATTCGACGCGCTAAGTGAGTGCTTGAAGGTTGCGGCACTGTATGCAAATGAACCAGCAGTCAGCCTACATACCGTCGGGCTTGCTTGTTCTCCTGCTTGGACAGTACCAAGCCGCTTACGACAGGTTCACTGCGCGTGTTTGTGCAAAGCGCTGTATTTAGCGCTTTGAGGTTCTTAACTGAGTTCTGCATCCAAAAAGCAACTGCTTTCTCATGAGTTTAACCGTGCACTCTGGTGGATCTCTCAGAAGATCCTTACGTTCCGTTTTGCATATTCAAACTGGCGCCTGATAAATATGTTGCTCCACCATTGCTTAAAATACAGCTTGGCACGTTGTGCAAGCTTTATACCGCACGCATCAGGCGCGAATCAGAGAAAAGCTGCTGAATGAGCGAGCCGTTTGGATAAGCGTTCAAGGCTTTAACCACAAGGGGGTTTACATGCAACTGTGCAATAAACTATAAAAGATGAAGCTGCTCACTAGCTCACATGCTCTGGCAATGTCCTGCGTTACGTGACACAGAGTTCAGCAAAGAAGAGGACTGTGAGGAAGCCCTGAGAAGCGGCGACCTTTCGGTTCAACTTCGGGCTGTCCAGAGAGCCTGCGAGAGGGCGGAGGGCCACGGTCTTCCTGTCCCTGCGTGGGAGCGGCCCGCAACTGCTACAGGATCCCCCTAGAAGGGGACGTCCAACTGCAGTTTCTCAGGACCAAAATAAAGTTCTGTGCCTGCATGCCTGCCTGCCTGCCTGTTGAATCGTGTTTGCTTTATGTATCATGAAGGTATCATAGATAACATGAAAGAGGCTTATTCAGCACAAGAAATGAAGAGATCTATTAAAACAAGAGACAAAAACATGAGTGTTCATATTTGTTTCTTGTGGTTCTTGTTGTATTTGGCACGCAACGTTACGCCTGTTAGTGTCAGATTGATAGACCCACGTATCAACACTAGAAAAACGGTCAAAACGAAAAGGATGCGGTAAAGTCAGTCCGGCACACATTTAGAATGCAGTGTGTAGAAAGGATTAGAAAAAGAAGGATAAAGAGAGGTTCAACTGCGCGAAATAGCACTTGAAATGTCATAGAAAAACGTGTGCTTTATTCTGAAACTTTAGAGTTAATTACCTTGTGAAGGTGCTGAAACTTGACAGTTTCCGCAATATTCTGCTATTACAAACCCTGTGCTCAGATCAATCCATTGTACACCATCTCACAGGTAACTTACAGCGGTGCCGAATCTACGAGATGTGCGTATGTCATATTCCAGCGCAATAAAACATAATTCAAGCCGTAACTGCTTGGTTATTGGTAATCTCAGCATATGCTATGTTACTGCAAATCTTGGTACGACGTTAGCTGTGCTTCGCATACAAGTAATGAAACTTTCATTACGGTGTGTCGATTACTGGCCATACTACAGGCAGCCATAATTACGTAGCAGCATGGCATAGCCCGTGCAGACTCTACCACTCGCTTCGCACCGGACTCCCGCTTACAGCTTTTCCACTGCCATGCAGCAATAAATACAAGTGATGATACGGGCTATCGCTTCAAGAGCGTTTTCATGTCATCTCGTTTGAGAAGGAAGTGCTAAGCGTGTTTTGATGTTGTGATTGAGATTAGATGCGTGTTTTTGTGGGGCTCGGCCTTTTAAGGCGACACTGAACAGTAAACGTGGTCTGATTTTAATCGAGCCGGTGGCGCCTCATCATTGGCGATGTGGAACGTTCGGAAGTACACGTTCACTCCATTCACTCTATGGTTAGTTAACTATACCGCTCTAGCATAGTACGTCAGGACGGTGGCCAGCAGACGACACCTAGAAGCCTAGCACACTGATGTGTGGCCCCTTATGCTGCACACCTTATGTAACCCTTATGTGACCTGTGACCTTATGCACCCCTTATGTGAACATTGTGGGTGCAGCGTCGCACACTTTCTCTGCGAATGCGCCCGCTTCAACGCCGAAAGAGCAGCCCTTTCAGCCACGCTTGGTCAGCTGGAGAACCGCCCGCTTACCGAACACGATTTTAGGGCACTGGACTACAAGGTCTTCAAGGCAAGTTGCTGTCGCGGCATTGCTGCGATTTCTTCGACAAACAGGACTTGGTTGTGCCCTGACAAGTGAACAAGTGACAATGATGGTGATATGTCCCTCAACTCTCTTCTCTCTTTTCCCTCTTTCATTCCGCTTTCCCCTTCCGCAGTACAGGGCAGCCAACCGGAGATCTACTCAGGTTAAGCTCCCTGTCTTTCCTCTTACCTCTCTCTCTTTCTCTCTCTCTTTAACAGATGGATGCCACGCGGGTCAACGTATTTGGAGGGGCGATGGCCCCTCAACGTTTGCTAAAAAGGCAGTAAGGTACTGCTCAGAAAGAGCATAGATAAACTGAAGTCCCTGTATCACGTCCTTCAAAGCGCGACATTTGTTCCTTCGCCTTACTAAGGCCAAATTTATCGACACAGTGCATGCGAGTGAAACCATAAAGAGCTTCCCCCTTTCTTATTGGCTGAGAGCTCTTGTTAGTCCCACAGTGCTGCAAGAAACTACTACGACCGAGTTATTAACCTTTGTATTAAAAGCCGAGAACCTGAAAATCTGTTCCACACACTGCAGGAATGCCTCAAGGAGGTCAGCCGAGAAGTAGCTACTCCTTTGCCATAGATGGCTATGTCGCTTCCTCTAGACCCTGATGAAAGTAAGGGCTATTGCGCGAGCGGAAGAATCCGTCACAGTCCAAGGACTCATGGCCGCTTTACGGTTCTCTAAAATTGCGTTATGCCAGATGAAGTTTCTATGCACTCATGCTGACACGTCTTTAACAAAATGTCCTGCGTGGAACAGGCACTTTAGGACGTTGGGCGCGTTTTCTCTTTTTTTTTCTTTTTTTTTTCACGGTGCTGGCGTAGTGTCGTTGGGTGGTGTTTCAATGGAACACAAACAAAACACCGCGTCAAGGTCCACGCTACACGCACTCACTGCGACAATCATCCTTGGACGGCTTCTGCTCTAAGCTTTCTCTTACCATCCTTCGAAAGTGCAATTGCTTCTATCAAGACGCGTTGAAATTTTGTGTTATAATCCATTGCTGTGAAATAGGTACACAAGTTACAACCACCAATAAGGCTTCGACGAGGGCTAGTTGGTATGGCATTTTTACTTTTTTGCACATTACTATTACAAGGGGACGGAAAACAACTGCACACACTAAGACCATGCACACATCGCACAGACTTTCAAATGTTAATTGCTTGCAGTGCGGGCAAAATAAAAGAAAGTTTGATTCGCAAAGATGGAATGGCGAGAAGAAACGAAAGTGCACTGCGCAAATTGAAAGTGACAGCTGTGGGTTGATGCAATGCTCGCAAATCGAACTAAGATCTAGCATTCCTAGCTAACACAGTTTGCCTGGTAATTTTACAGCACGAAGTAAGCCTCCAAGAATTCTCGTTCTTTCCTCGATTTTCAGTGACCCAACACCTTGGTATCGCTGAAGATGGGCTTGCAACCACAGCGCGCGCAGTGCACAGCTAATTGTCCTGGTGGCTGGAGCTTTTCAGCTCCATATCTGTGTTCTTTTAAACTAATGTTTATGCAACGGCTGACCTCTGCGTGTTTCTTCTCCCCCCCTTTTCGAACTAAGATGCGGAGCGCACCGTTCCACATGTTCTAAGTTGTTGTAAACAGAGTTGAACTCTGACGCATCTTACAATAAATTCCCGCCGCGTGTCTCTATCTTAAAGCAATGTACAGCCGCAAGTCGCAATTATTGCTTATTTTCCAACCGGCGCTCGTATTAGCTTCGAAAACGTGTTCAGATAGGCAACGTTAAACGGCAACTGCTACAGCGAGATCGCTCCGAAATTAGGCGAGAAATGATCCTGAAACAACAAAATAAAACATAAATAACGTGTACCTACCGCAACAAGACCTTCGTTACAATGCTACGCCCAGCTATGATGATTGGTATCGCGGCACCAATACATTGATTCAGTTCATACAGAACACAGGCCTTGCAGCGCACGCATAATACACACATACACAGCAAGCATCATGAGTGAAGGCTGTCGACAGATCGACAAGAAAAAACATGCAACGGCCGATCAGTATGGGTGCCCCTTGAACAGTGCGACGCCCCTTAAGCAGCCCGCGCTGCCTCTGCATAAAACCAAGGCCCAAGTGTCTTCACCAGTAAAAGCTACCAAAGGACTCTGGTAAAACACGACATAGATAGAGTTTCAAGTGTCCTATCGCGCCCAGCGAAACTGCATTCCTACCCTACTGCAGGCGTCACTGAGGAGGCGATATTGGAAAAAAGAGAGCTTGCGGGCGAAATCCTCTGTCCAGTTTTCTCTGTGTCACATTCCTCGGTCTTTCATTTTGCGGCAGCTACGCCTATTCTTCCCTCTTCAAGACATACCATAGTCGTGCTTGTCAACTTTGGTATTGGCAGGCGCTTTCACTATAGCGGAGCCCAGCAGATTTTGCGCTCGAGCCGCGCTCACTTGAGAAAGGCGTGCCCGCTGTCGTCCGAGGAGCAAGACTAGGAATCCGAGCAGCTTCACTCGGCACAGTCCCAGTGTCCCAGATATAGCTTCTCTAAAATCGAGCCGATGTCCGCTTGAACAAGACCGCACGTCAGTGGATAGATGGAAATCCAAGAGGTGTCCCCTCGAGAGCTATCCCTATAATATGCTGCCACTTCCTGACACGGCGCAAGCAGGATTCGGTCTCTCATTTCAGTGCGTTGTTTCTGTCAGAGCGTTCTGTCAGAGCTGCGTTGTTTCAGAGCGTTCAGAGGCTGTCACCTACACTAGCCTATCGGCTCGCGTTTCTTTTTGTCCTTCGCTGATTTATTATGTTTTTTTTTTTTCATACACGATGCTTTGAAGTGAGGTTCCTGTAACTAAGCCGGGAAAGCTTTAGACGACATGGGTGGTGCGGGAATCACCGTTTGCGTGTGCCTTTGCTTGCGCTCATGATTGAAAGCACACTGCTACGCTAAGCGCGTGGTCTAAACAAACAATCCCTCTCACTTGCACTGGTCCCTTGCAAGCTCACCATCCTGTCATACTGGAATTCAAATATCAGAAATATCACAGAAAACACCCAGTATCACCGGTTTTCCACCATTAACAGGTTTTTTGGCCTACAGAACTGATATCGATATGACCCTGGGCGACTGCTTCGTGTTCGTAGTATAGTTACTGTTTTCATTGGGCAGCGACAGACTTAAGACACCTCACTAGTCCCTTGATCGTGTACGTGCGCTCCAGGCTGTTTTTGCTGGAAACACCATACATCTCAGCCCAGCATGTAGCACAGGCGATAGTTCGGCTCAGGACCGCATGGGCAAGGACCTTGAAAAGTTGATGTGGTTGCACTTTTAAAAAACATGCACTAATTCATTAGATGAGCGTAAGTTCACATACAAAACCCAACGCATATTCAGAAATGGTATTAGTTGAAAGAAAGCTCGCCGAAGGTCCGTCAGAAGAAGTGCTGAGATTTTAACGTCGGGATTCTGCTGGCATGTGCGTCTTCCCATGGACGTAAAGAAGTATATGAGCGAAACTACCAAGAGACACCCGCAGTTAACCAAATATTGAATCTAGCCGTTGATCTAGCTTGCATAAGACGTTCTCTTCTTGCCTCTGTAGATGTCTCTGTCATTCTTTTTAGACACATTGCATGTGTAACACATAGCTAAGTCGCTGAAACTAATAGGTGCCTTCGAGCTGCCAGCATTAGCAAGACAAGTACTGCTGAATAGACCTAAATACGCTTTAGTTCGCGAGATGCTAATTTCTGTCTTGTGGACAGTGACGCGCGTACAGAAGAGCCACACCTATAGCTAATGGGAAGCATGATTTAATGTCATTATAAAAGGGACACCGCTCAATAAGAAAAACAGCAATAAGTCAACGCAACGAAGGGCTTGCTTCCACGGTACACCTTCTCAAAACCAACAGCCTGAAACTGTGCATCAGGCAATGCGAGACAGCGGGACGTACTCCACAAAGCTTGCAAAGTCGCCTCGACTTACTTGAGTACAGCGATGACAATGAACCCAAGGATGCAAAAACAAAAAAAAAAGTCATATGGTGCTTCCTGACAAAGCAAGCTTGCCAAACGCCTGGGGCATAAAATAAGACCATTACGCTCCCAATGAAAGCTCTGCGCAACGCAAGATCCAGTGCGCACTACAAATGTACCTACCTTGAAAGCACGTCGCCTTCTAGCAATTACACGAATAGAGTTTACAAAGCACCAGCTCCTTTGTCATCGTTCCGCGGTGCGCTCACCGAAAAGAGGAGGATCGGGAGTATACAGTAGCGCGTTAGTTCCACCTTTGCTGCGTTCATTGTTCGCCAGAGTCCCTCCTCGAAATCTTCCCTGCAGTGCATCCGTTGCATGTGCCTCCCGGTCTTGCTTAGCAGCTTGCGAAGATTCCATATTTGCCTTTGCGTCGCGTTGCTTGAGCAGAGTGGTCCTTGTGAAACTTCGCGCACAAAGCGGAACATCGTCGTGGCAAATTCTACTATCCTGCTTAGCCTGCTTCTCCTGCTTTTTTTTTCTTGCGGTGCTTCTTTAAGGTAGAAGTCATTAGTGTGAGAACAAAAGGAACTTTATGAGGGGACGAAAGAGAAGAAGGAACCCAATTTCTTAGGCAGGCTTGCAGCGGCAGAATACTTCAATTAGTACGAAAACTCTCATGCCGGGAACGAGCTCTTTGAAACGAAGTCAGCGAGCAAGTAGTTATATGCGCACATGCTTGTCAAGAAACGCGAAAGGTACTAAGAGGAAAAAATCAAAGGCATTTGTATGTAAATTATGCCGTCGCGACAAATTTAAACTGCATTAGCAATGAAGGCTCCGTCCTTCTTCTATGTTGTACACGTTGTACACCGTATTTCAAACAGTACCTAATTCACGAATGATCCGTTAATTGGCCAATTCAAAACTACATCTGCGTCTTGCACGCTGCGACACATCACATCACACACAGAGTCACACACGTAAGTTAATTTAAAACATTCGTCGCACCGAACATGCCAGCTCCCTCCTGCGAAAATTGGTACCTTTTAATCGATCAGCAAACAGTCGAAAAAGCACAGCAGTTCACGACATTGCAGCGCTTTGCAGCGATTACTCACTCACTCATCCATAGGTTTCCTTTCCCGCACCCTTACGTATAAGAGTCACACTATCTCTATTCTTCTATGGCGCCGCTTACAAGTGGGTCTGTCGAGCGCCGCCTGGTCCTGCGTCAAGCGGGCGTTGTGCTATGCACGAACTAATATTGACAACGTCTATAGTCTGTTTCAAAAGTTGCGTGCAGCACTGTGGAAGCTATAGCCCTCTTTGACCAATCCGGAGGGCAAATACATGTTAAACGTGTCCTTCCGCGGCTTGTCATCTACCAATAGACCCTTTTCATAAACTGCAAGCTAGCTTTCCTGCAATGCAGTTTGCCCTACTAATGGCGGCATTGTCCATCCGGCAAACAACGTGTGCAAGCGCAATTTGCTTGCGATAGGGCATGTAAAATGTCGACGCAGCCCTTCTGATACAAACATCCCAAAAAAACGGGCCGCAGCGTGTGCAACTGGAATTTTAACAGCATTTAAATAAAGGCAGCTGTCGCCATTAGTAGGGCAAGTTGCATTGCAGGGAAGCTAGCTTTACAGTTTATGAAAAGGGTCTATAGCGGGCGCTGCAGTGGCAGATGCAGCCCTGGGAGGAGGAAGACGAAGCGGGGAGCGCGTGTCCGAACAATGGCATTTCGTCTCGCTTCGGAAGAATTCTGCGCTCGATGGCCTCGTAGCCTTGGCTCTGCTGCACGGAACTTGTGAAACAGACTATAGGTCACTGATACAATCGTCTTTTTGTTTCTTTTTTTGTTTTTTTTTTTTTTTTTGTTGATAGATTTGCAGTAGACGTGGTTGATTTATGGCTTGATCTTGAACTGTGTGCAAAGCCTGAAGTTCGGTACTTATGCGCTTAGCGGCGCTAACGCTTCGATAAATTCGATAAAGGCTAAAGTGCCTCCACGTAATGTGTTTCACAGTTATAGCCTTAAAATATCGAATCAGAGATAAGAAATGACTATAACGCGAACAACAAAACACGCATTTATAAAATCTTTAGTTCAGCCGTGAAACGCTTTGCTGATAATATTGAAACCACCCAAGTAAGTTTTTAAACCTGACAGCAAGTGGTTCTTTTCTTTTATTAATGTTGAGTTTGGTTGGTAAAAACCTTCACTTAGCTTCCTGGAGATTGATGACCTGGGCTCAGGTCGGCCACATCGGGAAGTCTAGGTCTTGCCTATTTGCCGCTTCCTGGACCTGCTGGATGGCCTAGTGGTGTTAAGTGGGCGTGATAGCTATTTATGCGACGTGATTCTCCGCATTTATTCCTTATCGAAATGCGGCCGCCGACACCGGGCGTCTCACCCGCGTCCTTGAGCTCGCAACCCAACATCTTGGCCGCATAAAATAACATAATATAATAACGCTAATGTTACAATCACTGAAATTTAATAGCTCGTGGTTTATACGTCAAGCGAAACTTCACTTAGTACCAACAATTAGTTGTAACCTTCCTATTATGGTTTAATTGTTTACGGAAATTGTAACTGGACTCGATATTCGAAATTTTCGGACATTCGCACCTCCGTGCCACTAGCAACTAGAGACACATACAAGCAAAGAAAAGCACCGGCAACGCCGTGCTGATGATGCGTTGTGTAACGGTAATGGGGCTTCAGAACCCACTAGCCCAGCTGTCTACACTTAGCCCTGTTCACTCATTTGAACGAGTTGTCCCAAAATTAATTCGACAATATCTCTTTTACACAGGCTCTGTGTACCAACCGACAACAGGACCTTTCATTTTTCGCTTCGGCTGATGCCGCAGACTGTAGTAGCGTTACTCGTAGGCTGGCACGCTTGGGATTATGTTCAGTAGCGCTAGCAATAATAGCGCGGCGAACTGGGGCATTGTAACAACACCCACGACAATGGGTTGAGAAATAAACGACATAGCACTGAATGCGCCCATTGTAAAAGAAAGATGTGTGCGTGCTCTTTCAGATGCAAATGCATCTGCACGTCCTGCCCTCAAGCTTAGTGTTTCACTTTATTATTTTTCGTAAACAACTCTTCAAGAGAAATCTGCATCTGAATACCTTCTTGCAACCAATGTTGCAAACCGGATGCTTTTAGCGTTCCGTCCCCTAGCTCGTCTCCTGTGAAGTTTGCTGAAGCAAACAACAATAACAACAACAAACAAGGACTTCCTGGCAACCCTTTCAGCGGAATGATTAGCTTCTACGCTCAAGAACGTTCTCCAATAAAGGCTAGTTGATATGCAAATTCTACCTTTTCTTCGACAAAGATTTCTACGATATAAATTTTTGCGACTAAGAGACCCCAGAGGCCGGGCAAAACCACGCGTCCTACTCCCTGTACTCGAAGCGTGGCACCAACCCCTTCGCATTGGCAGGCAACACGTACAGGATGCAAATGCGGCATTCTTCTATGCGGCGGGAAAGGCGTGAACAAGGGGCGTCCCAGGAGCGGATTGTTGAAGAGGTAGGAAATGCGGGAGAATGTGGTGAGGGCAGCGGCCTCGAGATTCAACAAAGGAGCGCGCGCGCTTCCTGAACCCGAGGCGCGTAATTGGGCAGTACGCACGCTTTTGTTACACGTCTACATTTCTTTGATCTTGTTGTTGTTGGTTTTGTTTTTTTTTTTTCTTCCTATTTTCATTTATATTTTATTTTTCCTAACAACATAATTTAAACCGGATGACAACGCAAATACTGAGAGAACACAAGCGAATAGATATCTGCGTTCGGTAACAACAAAATTTAGTACAAGCTTCTGCCTGTACAAGCGCGGTCGGTGCATTTGCGCTATCCCCGTGGCAAGAGAGATGTGTCCACTCGTAGCTGAATTATTTTTGCTGCGCCAAGATATATGCCCGGCATATATCGAAGGCTTGTCCCATTCGAGTGGTTTTAGTGGCGCTATAGCCCCAACAGAGTTCCGTGAACTTTTCATTAGATTGGGTATACATTTGGTGAATTGAATCACGAGTAGCTCATACCCACTATGGGTATGCGGGTTTACCCGCATATATTCGGTGTATGCCACCCAGCGCATATGCGCAACACATATATTTGTTTATTTGTTGGTTTCTTTCTTCCTGCCTGGCGCAAATTTTAGTGGGGTTTCAGAACATTCACGCCAGAACCTCAATTTCTTGTTGGTTCGGTTGGCTGGGGGCCAATCCCGGTGTTCTCGTTGAGAAAAATCGTGTCGCTGCGTAGTAGTTCAATAGCATTTTATTGGCAATAATATCAGGGTCCACCACACCACCTAGCGGAACGTACAGACTTTCACTCTGAAGCCTGGGTCCAGTGACACAATACAATACGATTGCTGCAAAATTGAAACACCCAAAAAGGCCCGCCATGGTGGTCAAGTGGCTATGCACTCGGCTGTTGATCCGAAGGTCGCGGGATCGAATCCCGGCCGCGGAGGCTGCATTTCGATGGAGGCGAAATGTTGAGGCTCGTGTATACTGTGCGATGTCAGTGTTCGTTAAAGAACCCCAGGTGGTCGAAATTTCCGGAGCACTACGGCGTCTCTCATAATCGTACCGTGCTTTTGGGACGTGAAACCCGAGAAATCAAATGAACGTATTTGGCTGGCAAATCTCTAGAACGACTGTTTATATTGGACAGCGGGGTCATCCTGCTATATATATTTAAGCTGCCCCTGCTGCAGTATACGCAGAATGTTAGCGTCTATAACACATGACTACAGCGTTCGAAGCATTTTATAACTCTATTCATATAGTTCCAAAGCAGGAGAAGAGACACTGCTTCGCTCACTATACTCCGTCCGCGGAAACGAAAGCATTCGAACTCCGTGTTGACGGCGAACTCGATGGTTTGTATATGTGCCGAATATAGAAGAGATGGCGCGCAGTGACCTGGAAGTCGGTCTCTTTTTTTTTTCATTTTTTTTTCATCCTCGAACGTGATGCCCGAGCGTCAGTCTACTTGCATCAAAGCTCAGCAATGAGGAGCTGCACACCAGAGTAACCGCAACACGCCGCGAACACGGTTGTGACGGCAGAGTTGTGGCCGAAGCGGACTAAGGACAGAGAGCGGGAGGGGGGGAGTGATGGAAGGGACGAACGCAAAAAGAGAGACGCTACGGACCCGACAGTGAGCGGGCCGGAAGATTCCGCTCCAGTGGCGTAATCTCGCTTAGGGCAGGCGCCCAACCGTGAGCTCGGTCTCGCATTAAACGTAACTTCCCGGAAGTTGTACCATATATAGGTAATGAACTGTTCATCTATATGGTGTTTTCGTTGCGATATCACGCTGGCGTCGTCATCATCGTTATTATTATTATTATTATTATTATTGTTGTTGTTGTTGTTGTTGTTGTTGTTGTTGTTGTTGTTGTTGTTGTTGTTGTTGTTGTTGTTGTTGTTGTTGTTGTTGTTGTTGTTGTTGTTGTCATCGTCGTCGTCGTCAGCCATTGCGCGCCCGCTGCAGGGCAAAGGCCTTCCCGTACGTACTTCTCCAATTAACCAATCAACTCGCTCCGTTCTAGTGAAGCTGACGTTATCCCAGCAAAAAAAAATTATGTGCACGAAAAAGAGAGTGGCGTGTATCAGGAAAGTATCACCTGTTAAAAACGTCTAAGTGGAAATCAAGAGAGAGAAATGGGCAAGGACAGGGTCTGCAATAAGAAAGCAAGAGAATCGTCTCTCGTCAAGGGTAACAGAGTGGATTCCAAGGGAAGGCCAGCGTAGCAAGGTGCGGCATAAAATTAGGTGGGTGAATAAGCATCAAGATCCATCTACTGAGATTATGCATTTTTCGAACCATAATAGCAGAAGTGGACAATGATAGGGAATTTTCTTTGTTGCACTTGTATTCTCTTGATGTATTCATTTTATGGGAGTACTGACGTGGTGGTGCATTGCGGTACGTCAGCAAACTCTTGCTGCGCAGTAGTCTCAGCAGCTGCCTTCTACCAGCCGTTCCACAACGTTAGCTTGATTAACACCGGGAGTGGTTTTGCAGTTGTCACACATCGGCAGTACAGTAGAAGACCTTAATGTTAAGGGTACATCCGCTATGCCTCGTCGCTTATGGATCGACGCCCCAAGACTCAAACTAAACGCCCTTGAAGTAACGATACAAGAATCTACCAACCGAAGCACCTATACAAGCAGCACTCTGAAAAAAATTACTGAAAAGGAAAAGCTAAACATTCTTACTCACAAGGCGAATGAGATTTCGCTGGGCCTCTCGGCAATGTGATCAACACTGAAATTGCTTTGTCTCGGTGTTCACAGCACATTGGAGAAATTGGGCACGGTCACAAACTTATCAATATCGAGCAACTCAACTATAACGTCTTAAGTACACAAAAAGTTTCAAGTAAAGCGACGAATACAAGGGCACACTTCTCCATTTAAGAGAGTGTGTTGCGGTTGCTGGCACGCCTCACAACGTGCACACAGTGTATCACAGTCGCTCACGAGAGGCAAGAAACGAAAGTCCTCAAGAAGCCGTATGATATAGACACTGCAACTGGGTAATTCGACGCCGCTCAATATACTAGCAAGGCAACGCAAGCGGTAAGTGCCACAGACAGAGTAGGGGAAGAGCTTACTGCAGCAACATCTCGAGTGAGTGACGCTTGCTCGGCAGAAGAGGCGGCTGTTCCGCTCGCTACAGTAAAATGTTGGGGCTGAATCGCGACGTCTGCAGACTCGGAAGCAGCGTATAGAAATTTTCAAAAATGGTCTCATCTCCCTAGTGGCTTTCTGTGTACTACTGAAGCTGCACAATCTCCCAGACACGCATCTCGTGTGAAAGCTGGGACACGATTTTTCTATTGAGGGAGCACAAGGGCTAATACTTCAGCCTGACGTATTATAAACCGGCACCCTTCAGAGAA
This sequence comes from Hyalomma asiaticum, assembly GCA_013339685.2. NCBI lineage: Eukaryota > Metazoa > Arthropoda > Arachnida > Ixodida > Ixodidae > Hyalomma > Hyalomma asiaticum. Next base: position 25,177,341 of record CM023483.1, read on the forward strand.
ACGTGCACGGAAACTGCATGTTTGGGACGGGCGTCGTAACACAAGAGACATTGCTGCAGAAAGCGCACGGCAGCGGTAGGCGATAGAGCTACCAAATTCCTTCCCATATGTCGATCTAGTGTGAAAGATACGTCGAATAGTATACTTATGAAACTGTCAGTCCTACGGAACAGCCGATACACTCTATCACCGTGCCCCTGAAGGGATACGGTTTCGCCGATGTACCATCGAATGAAGAATCACTAGGGGCCGAATTCACAAAACTTGTTTTGCGTAAGTACCTTTTTCCATGGCTTAGCGGCTTCGCCAATGATGTGTCCGGTACGACAATTGGTTGGAATGTCCTCTCACGAACTTTTTTTGTAGTATAAGATGTTTTCTGGATTATATGCCTAGAAGACTAGTGAAATTATCTCTTGACTACCGCAGGCCCGGTAGACCTCATACGTATAATAGACAGAAAAGGGTGAACAGCCGTGGGTCATGGCATCTCGAACTGAGGAACGCACTCTCCAGAGAGCACCATATACAAGACATCCATCTATGGGGTTTTGAATAGACTTTATTACTACGTCATATCTTTCTTCCGAGACTGCTCAGCATTGCTGTAAATAGGCTTTCTTAAAGGCCTTCAAATGTAGACTACTCAGTAAAGCGAGGGAAAGTGCTTTGCCTCTCAATATTAGTCGGAGTGTTTAAGGATTCTAAAAGCATAAGATATGCTTGGTCGTATCGCTTGCTGACTTACAACAGGTTCTCCATGGGTGCACAAATTTGTAGTGCTACAAAGGAAGATGAATGGCTTCAGAGTTAAAACAGTGCAAAAGCCTCGAGGCGTGAAGCAAAAAGGGCCAGCTCCCTTCATCGTCAAGTTCACTTTTCTTTACTTTGAGACGTACACGCGCACGCCGACAATTTATCTTCGTTCCTCAAGAGCAACGTATAAAAGATAGCAGAGATTAATCGCTCACACTTTCACGTCGGCCAGCCAACACGACGTGCTCTTCAAAATCAGGCTGTATTGTCTTACGCCCAGCATGGCTTTGTTTCTATCTTATGGCTTAGTGCAACTCGTTTTTCATGTCTCAATAACCCACGTTGCTTTCGCTTGTGCTTTGAGCTTGATGTCGGGCATCGCGCGCGAATAAAAAAATACAGGATTGTATCAAGAGCTTCGATATCGCAAATAAGGCTGCTTTCTTGAAACCCACTTATCCCTAGGCGGAGTTTCACGTCAAGAAAGATTGCCCAGCCATAATGGTCTAGTGGCTATGGTATTCGGCTGCAGATCCGAAGGTCGCGGGATCGAATCCCGGCCGCGGCGGCTACATTTCGATGGAGGCGAAATGTTGAGGCCCGTGGACTGTGCGATGTCAGTGCATGGTAAGGAACCCCGCGTCGTCGAAATTTTCGGAGCCCTGCACTACGGCATCTCTCATATGGTGGTTCCTGGGACGTAAAACTCCGGAAATCAACCAACGCCAAAGAATCTTGAGGCAATTTGTGCAGCATTATACCTGGTCATGGACAGTATGTTTGTACAACGTGTAAAATATGAACATAACCTTAATTATTATCAGTAATTACATTTACCAAGCTAGTTAACCATGGTTTTCGGTAGTCCGCGATCACGAACGAAAAGTTGTTGTTGTTGTTGTCGTTGTTGTTGTTGTTGTTGTTGTTGTTGTTGTTGTTGTTGTTGTTGTTGTTGTTGTTGTTGTTGTTGTTGTTGTTGTTGTTGTTGTTGTTCAGGAAGCATTACTTGGCTTCGCCGCGTGGCACTACTGTGCCGCAGTATAGCTTCACCACAAAGCAATAATGTACCTCGACGAAGCCAGCTTTGTCGCAATGCATCAGTGCCAAGCGGTAAAGCATAGAAAGATCGGAAAAAAGCCACAGGGTGTCACAGGCCGTACGTAATACTCCATAACTGCAGGTGTGGCACTGTCGAGCAAAAATGTTGCACAACGTGGAACTTTCTTGTGCAGTAATTTTTCTGTGCATCGTTGTGCAATCACCACAACATTGGCCTTCGACTGGTCTCAGTTACTACCTATTTCCCGCCGTATGTTATCTTCTAACCCCTATACTCGCCCTCCCCCTCCGCCCATTCCCTCACTGCAAGGGGACCCCCATCACTTTCAGCCGGTCCACTAAGGATTCCTGACTATGAACGTCCCTTCTATTGCGGGGAATTGACGTGTGCACCACGAAATACAAGTACGGGTGATCAACAGCGCCGGCAGTGGTGGTGCAACTCACGATATGAGACCGACGGCAAATCTTCGGCGTTGTGAAAACGCGTAATGAGAAGATTCAGGGTTCGGTCTTCACCGGCGTTAATGTTCCTCTTTTTTTTTTGTACACGCTCACTTTCCCTTATGTTGCAATCACCACACTTCAATCAAGTGCTACAACTAATGCCAACTGTTCGTTCCATGGCTTCATCATCTGATGGCCTCATTTGACTGTGTCTCGCAAAGAACGGGCTCTTCGATCCGACCCCCTTGTTTCGTTCATATCTCCTTCTGGCCACTTCTGGGAGAGTTCCTTCCGTAAGCAAATACAAGCTCGGCACTAGTTACGTTGTTCGTACCAGACGTCACGACAGGAGCAGCCCACCGGCCCCTTGTCAACCAATCGAACACTCTGTCGATCTGTTCGTTCTTCTCTTCTTTCTTTTTCCTCCTGCCCAACCCTAACGCGTACAGCTGGTGGCTGGGACAAGCAATCTAGAACAACTGGTTATCGAACCTGCCATCCTGCTATGCACACGAGCTGTCATCTCTTTTCCGCGGTGCCGCTTACTTTCTCTTTGTGTGTCGCATCACTTCTACCTCACTCCAATACAGTACGATCCAGTTCACGTCTTATATTTGTCCCTCGTTCAGAGCAGCTTGAATTCTGCCTGTAAAAACCATCGAGCCAATGCAGTGCATCGATCGCACTTGCCCGTATTTGTTGGCACGTGTCATGTAACGGTATAGTACATCATTTTTAAAGCATAAATCGAATTCTCTTTCAAGGATACGCCTAATGACGCTGACTTTTGTTCCGGACTACGTGAAAACTAGGTCTCTCTTATTCAAAAGATGTAGAAACAGCGACGTGTGTTTTTATTTCTGGAATTTTGCTGTTGTTTTGTTTCCTTGTTCGATTTGGTTCCGAAAGCTTGGGTTGAAGTCTTTTCGCCCAGACTTGATCCGTCTTGTCATGGTTGAGTGTGTACCTTGATGGAGCGCACATGCACAGGTTTTATCTTGCCTGTATGCTTTAGATCTCTTCGTTCTTTTTTTTTTCTGTGGTTGTGTTTTGTTGGACTGCTTAGCGTGATGTGGCCAGATTTTGTATAAAAAGGTTTGGTGAAGTGCAAATAAATCTAGTTGTAAGTAGGCGCTCGTCTGTGCGATTTATGTGTCTCCTGTCTTCGTCGCGCTGCAATTTTAAGAGTAGAACAGTGGCTTACGATCCTACGGTCACATGTGTAAGGCGCTGCGCAGAGGCTATGCACATATCTGGAGAATGTTCAGACAAGCGCCTTAACTAATAACTTAGAGAGGCTTCACATGCCAAAACCCCGAGATGATCATGACGCATGCCTTAAAAAGGGACTTCGTAAAAAATTCAGCCCCCTGCGGTTCTTGACATGTTCCTAAAACTAAATAAGGGGAAAGTGCCCCAGGCTTTCTTTCGGTCATCGACATTTAATGTACGCACCATTCTACATACGCGTGATTGTACCCGTGCCCGGCTATTTTTGCTTTTACTTGCAGTGTTGGTGATCTCAAAACCACAGTTCTTCCTGGCATCGGATGCACTAGCTATGAGGTAGCTAAAAATAACAGTGTTGATTGTGCCTTACTTCTTGCTATTTTGTACGAACAGCAATGAGCCAGCTTCAGGGCGAGAGAGATTGTATCGGATTCAGTTTATTTGGAAATGGGTTGCGAGGATGACGAGGAAATAAAGCTGCAAGTAGCTGCTTAAGGTGTACCTGGCCGCCTCAAGCACAGGACAGCTTCATGGCGATCAAACGAAAACGAACAAATGCACTGGAATATAATGCACCCAAGCAAATGGGGTCAGAACAGTCAACAATATTAAAATGAGAAAATATTGCAAAACTTTAATAAACAAAGCATATCCAGAAAATATAAACATGAGCTTCTTAAAAGAGCATTTGCCATCATATAAAGTTATTGCGCAAATATTTTAAGGGCAGAACAGATATATTGATTGATTTGTGGTGTTTAACGTCCCAAAACCAGTTCTGATTATGAGATACGCCGTGGTGGAGGTCTCCGGAAATTTCGACTACCTGGGGTTCTTTAACGTGCACTGACATCGCACAGCACACGGGCCTCAACATTTCGCCTCCATCAAAATGCAGCCGCCGCGGCCGGGATTCGATCCCGCGACCCTCGGATCAGCAGCCGAGTGCCATAGCCACTAGACCACCGTGGCGGGGCAGAAGAGATATATTAAGGCTATCCTCTGATGTAATATTCTCGGAAGAAAAATGGCAGAACTTGGTTGCCGCGCAGGTGTTTCTGATAATGTTAACTTTCCAATGTTCTGGTTGACGCATGTTATAGGAGACAGCGAGGAAGCAATGTTTGTTAACGTGTTGTCACTTCTCCTTTTTATAAGTCTGTATAAACGACAACGCCTATATTTGTACGAGGATATTTATAACTCCGAAGTTCGATAGCAGAGGACGAGAGGTGACAGAGATATGGTGCCTTGGATACAAGGTGCACTACCATTTATTGCAGTACTGCCAGTTTGTGCACGTTCTTCATTGATGGTTATATTGGTGAAAGGTGAATGAGACAGTATAAAATTGCCGAGCACTGACACCAGTAGGAGTGCTAGCAATGTGTCCTTCGAAATCGAAGATGACAGCTACTTCTCTTTCTAGGAGAAAGGAAAGAGTGCACGCCTGAATAAGAATAGAAGCCGCGTAACGACCGCGGATTCTATTTGAAAAATGATGACGCCACCACCGCAAGCAAATGCGGAGACGCCGGGAATGAGAGTTAGGGGATGCCTGAAGGCAGGCAGACATTTCTCACAACATGAAAGCACTGCGTCGTAAGCCACCTCCTTTTTGCGCTTCCGTTTTGTTTTCCTTTTCATGTTTTTTATTTCATTTTTCATAACAACAATATATATGTAGTCGCCATGAAACGGAAGATTGGTAGGCGCCAGCCATAGGCTGCCACTAGGTGCTTCCCACGAATTCTTTTTCCGAACAACGCACACAGTAATTGTGTGAGTAGCGATTCCCAAAAACCATTTACTTTCAGCATGTTTTTCAACACGGCGGCAGCAGCCTAGGGAAGAAAAATCCGCCTTCACATTTTCATATTTGCCGCGTCGGTCAATCACATTGTTGTTGTTGTTGTTGTTGTTGTTGTTGTTGTTGTTGTTGTTGTTGTTGTTGTTGTTGTTGTTGTTGTTGTTGTTGTTGTTGTTGTTGTTGTTGTTGTTTAGTTCTTTTTCACGTGGTGACAGATGAATGCTTTATTAAACGTAAAAAAAAATACATGTAAGAAAGGTAGGTGCAAGTACCGAGCTTTCCTTTAAACATGCAGGGTCCCGTTTCACTTTTCCACCACGCAGTGCCACATATATTACTGACAATACAAGTAAAAAAGATTAGATGAAATTCGCAGCGAGGCCGTTCACTCAATTTGCGACGGTCTCAGCAGTGCTACGTCTTACGCGATATATAGGATTGCTATCCCTGTTTGATACCTGAGGAGACGAGAGAGTAGTACAACGCGATGATGAGGTACTTGTTGCGTACTCGTCATAACATTGTACCATTACTTTGTACCATTTACTTTAGTACTGTACCAACGCTCGCTAACGTTGGCTCCCACTGGCTAATTTTAAGCAACTGTTCCCTAATATTACTTCAGCTAGTATAAATGCCAGGATTAGTGTAAAATAAAAGGTCGGTGTTTCTACCTTGAATTGTACCCTTTCTTTTTGCTAGCAGAGATTTCCTATAAATTTGCCGGGACTGCTAAATGTCATCCGACAGCTAGATGGGCGTGACAAAAGCAACTTTCTTAAAAGTGCGAAAGTGCGGAAGTGTACGGCGTCACAGAAATGAGCGAATTTTACTGGCTGGTGCACCTACACAAACTCTCCTTGGGTACTCTTATAGTTGGCGTTAACTGCGGGTGGAATTTTAGTGCAATTTCTTGCGTGCACTGGCCTTAAGTAACTAAGTTACATAAGTATAAGTATGTTTAAAAATCCAAATTACTGCTACGATTGGCGTAAACAACGTCCGCCAATAAGCAGAGATCACCGTTCGCGTAATGTCCTCCCCGTTCTCTCTTGAAACATTGTTCGCGTGCTCCGAACAACTACTACGTAACCATGCTCTGTTTAAATATGCAAGTAAAGCGAGACCGTGAACTGCGTGCTATTTTCGGGCGTTTCCCTGAGCCGCAGACTGAGATAATGTTAGTCTCTGGCACTGGCCCTCCGGTCCTCCTCCTCCCCTCCTCTCTTACTTATCTGTTCCTCTTGCATACTCCCAGAGACGCGAAGGTCACGTGCAGTTAACGGTTAAGGCACCCAAGGGAGCACTTTGACGCAGAAACCGCGCCAGCGCAGTGCTTGCCATTACGGCCCAAATTAAATGAACTGCCCGTACCCAGCCTCAGTACAACGCCTGTCGAGAGGCCCAACTTGAACGCCTCTTTAAAGAGAACAAGCGCCGGACAGGACTCGCAGAAACAGAACATCACTGCTGTAAAAACTCCTCTAAAGGAGCTTTCAGGGAGTTTCGCACCTCTCAGACGTGGAAGAAGTTGGAGCAGCGCTTGTTCGCGTTAACGACACCCTGCGTGACGAAGTAGCAGCAGGCACGCACGCCGGCACGGCCACTTCTGTGGCGTGCTCTGACCGCGTGGCGTGTACGCATTTAATACTTAAGGAGGCGATCATTATACGCGGCTGCGCCGAGAGGGATTGGAGAATGAGAAGCAAAAAGCCCGTTAATTGCGGCGCCGTTCCGCAGGGTTAAGCCGCGTTTACTGCGAAGTTGCCGTTAAGCTCCGAGTCCGCCCTCTTCTCGCAGCCCGTTTCTCGCGCCTTGTGGGTAATGGCAAAGCGCGCACGCAGAAAGAACACGCTATCGCGTACGCCTTCTCGGTGGTCCGAAGTGAGAGCTCACTGAGCTTCTCACCTGTATTGACGGCTGTATCTGCAGTCGTTGCGAGGTTATGGATGATGGCTAACGATGCTTAACAAATATGCATTTTACCGTTTAAAAAGGTTGTTCTAAGGAAGCAGCCTAATTAGTAGTTGCGGGGGGCCGTCAGATTTTGGGCCGCACACGTAGCGCCAATTAGTATTCGTGGATCTTTTACGGCAAATGAAGGCACTGCGCTGGAGGATATTCAATATCAGTTTAGAAGGAGAAACTTCGACCTACTACGTATCTGGAGGAGTGTCGTCGGACAAGTTTTTTCAGTGACGGGTATTACGACGTCATATGATACTTCCTGCTTATTGCTTCTCAAGCGACAATAAGTTACGGTGTTAGTCACCGCTGTGTCCGTCACCGCTGTGCTTGCGCGCTGCTTTCCCACTAGCCAACTGGCCCAGTCTACAATCAGTGTCGCAGTTCCTTAAGGAAGTTCAGTTGTGCTGACGGCGTGGCCCGCATCGCAGCTGTATTTTTATCGCTCAGCCCCAAGCTAATTTGCATATGCGTTCCTGATTTAGGTCGTTATATCGGCTGATTCGGCCGCCCACACGGAAGTGGAGCTTACTGCCTCTAATGGAAGAGGCAGTAAGGCCTTCCAGAATAAATAAAATATAAAAATTTATGTGTTTGTTGCGTAAAGACACACACCTACAGAAATGTGTCGGAGAACGGGAAGAAAACTTGAACTCGCTAAAGGACATATAAAAAGCAAGGTATAAGAGTGTATACAAGTGGTAAGACGTGTTGCAAGGCCACCACCGTGCGCCGAAACCGATAACGAGGTGGTCTTAAGAGGCCCATTTTAGGACTTCGTCGACAGCTGCTGGCCGCGTAATCTCATCGACGGAAAGTGTTCGGTCGAGCGAGCAAATAATCGATCCACTCCAATGCTACGCTGTACTTTATTTCCCTTCACTACATGCCACCAGCGTGAGCCGGGTGGAGCTGTTTTCCACCGTACCGTCCCTATTGCTGCGCGCTTAGTTTACTTCTTCACGGCGGCCAGTGATTCCCAATTACGCCCTTTCGCACTCTCCTTTTTCAGTGAGTTGCTGGAGTGAAATAAGGCGATTTCGAGCCATATATAGCCCGATCCGGATGCCGATAATAAACGGTGAGGAGGACAAAAAAAGAAAGGAGAGATGTATTGCCTCCTTGGACTTCGTTTCTTTCATTAACAGAGAAAGAAAGAAGAGTAACTTGCGTGCAGTGACAATATTTCTGTTTTTTAACAAGGATATGCATGCTATTTATGTCATATTTGTAGGCGGATCGTAATTTCTGCGTGAAAAATGTAGGGAAAAGTGGTGGGCAAAGATACTAGCGCTGAGCATATGAATGAATGAAAGATGAACGCGTGTGGTAACACGCCAACTGAAGTAGTTGTTGGATCTAGAAATAAAATCTTCAGCGAGATTTTGTACTGTAATTTAAATACAATGTGAATATGACGAATGAGCCGGAAGCTATTGAGGTGAATTTCTAATATACTACGGTACTCTTCACTCAAGAGCTTCAAAAGCGCAATTCGGAAATAAGGAGTGAAAGATAAGAATTGTATGATGGAAATTTGAAGCCTCCCTTTTTTTGGAAGCGGAGCAGCAAATGACATTAATGGTGTTAATTTCGCGAGGTCCGGTGGTCTTGGACGGAGTTGCCACTGGTTTTTATAAACAGTTAGAACTCCAAATTGTCCTTGTTTGTCATTGTTCATTAAACTACGCTTTCAGCCTAAATGTACTAAGGCCTCCTTTTCTATTAATTCACATTAGCTCACAGCAGAGAAGGTTCAGTGAAATTGCTCTAAATCCTACAGGCCAATCAGTCTGTCGTGCTCTATAATTGCATTGTGGCCTTCGCAGGTTAAACTCCACAAATTATTACGATTGTTATCCGCTTGTCAAGGACAGTGAAAAACGTTCGTGCGACGTAACTTCCGACAGTAATTCGGGAGACTGTGGACAGCTAGACATGAAGACCAATAGGCGTGAAGGCGGAACCATATGCAGTAATGAAGCCAAGTAGTGCATGTGGCAAGTTACTTCGTGTCTTAATTTGAGTTTGGAATAATGAAAAACTAAACAACAGTGGAAGCAGATAAAAGAAAGCAACTCGCCGCTGGTGGGAACCGAACCGCAACTACAGCATTGTGCGTGCGTTTCACTGTACCGTCGTAAACTGCGAGAGATAGAAATACATGGTTGAAAAAAAAATGCGTTTGTTCGCACCTCGGGGAGACCACTGTCTCCTCTGCAAAAAACGAAAAGAAATGGAGACTACTGAGCATGTTTTTACTTATCTAGCAGAAGGCTTTTCTAACTGGACGTATGACCTTCAACGGGGAGTTCCTAGCCTTTTAAATGCCGGTGACATTATATTTCTGCCATATAAAAGCGAGTAGGCGGCTACAATTCAATCTGTCTGCACTACTTATCCAACGTGGTATGGGCCGATTCATAGCATGGCAATGCGCCATGCTGATGTTGAAGCAACCTTTATGCGAGGGTACTCTTTTTAGAATAAATATGCAAGGATACAATTCAAAACGCGCCTGAATAGCTCCGAAGAGCTGAAGGTCTCCTAACACAAAAAAAAAAGTTCGAAGACTATCTCCTAACCTCCAAGGTCACATAATTTACAATACAGAAACATTTGTCCTTAAAAATGCCGAGGGTCCCTTTGCAGCCTACGACTTTGCGACCCTCGCCTGTATATAGTTTGTATGTCGTACGCTGTACACAAAGAAAAAGAAACGAATAATAGACAAGAGCACGAAGTGCAAGAAGACACTGAAGAATGTTATCGCTTTAAAGAAAGAAATGCGTTTTATGCTAGTGCAGTTGCCTGACACTAAGTGGGTGGCTCTTGGTTCCTAATGATCAGAACGGCGAAGTCCGAACGTTGTGCCATGCCTGAATGTCCCTTTGTGCTTGCCTAGCGAGGCACTTTGGATAACGGATGTTCCACGAGCGTGAAGATCCTTTTAGTTCCGGAGTACATACATCTTGCCGCTTTCTTAGTGTTGCAACAATGTGTCATTTGTGGCACCGTAGCTGCGTTGCCCAAATTATCGTCGGGAGATATTTTAAAAAAGTTACCCGACTTCGTAAGGCATTGCATCGTACAACGTTGTTGCGCCTTACTGTTTGTAATATTTGTCTTGTTTCTTTCTTTTATTTTCCCCTTTCTTTTTGTTATTTGTCTAGCTTCTCCGTATTTTTCGGTATTGTAAATATGGATGCCCCCTTACTCAATGCCCTTCAATGGGCCTGTAAGGAAATTTGAACAAAATGAAATATTGCGCCTCGTCATTTTGGTTGGCTCGCCAGAAGAGCTTGCAACAGACGGTTACGAATATTTCACATCTCTTCGGCATGCTCGCTCTTTTATTTTTGCGTTTGAAAACTCGGCGAGATGTCAAAGCTTGGCCTTCAGGTCCTCGTGAAACTGCCTGTACAGAACGAGGACTATTGTGCACAGTCTATCGTACGTTACACGTGGTTGTACTTGCGCACTTTCGTTTCATCAATATCGCCCTTACTTTAACTTAGTATCGAGGGTCATTTTGTATAAAGCTCTCCTCTCTCATATGATCACCATGACATGGGATCCTTCGTATTCATCGCTTCTGGGTTCGCATCTTGAGTTCGATCGGTCCCTTGGGCGCAGTCGCTTCGCCGCACCATCTAAGCGTAATAAACGTCGTGATAACACTAGCGTCGCAGTACGCTGTCCATAGTTACTACTATAGGGCTACTTTGATCTATTCTTTATGCATCACCACTTAAGCCTTTCAGTTCTTCGTGCTTACTAGTATAATTCCGCGTCGCATGCGCGTTCTTTATTCGTTGATGCATAATATCGACTGGCCGGCGAGGTCGGCGATGCCTAATTTATGTTACGCAACGAATAATATCCTTGTAAAAAATAAATAACTATCAAACGTATTCCTGCTCATCTTCTTATTCCTTGAGATGTTTGCATTCCAACTTTAGGTTTGCCGTTTCGGAAGCTTCTTGCTTCCCTCACAGCGTTGACGCACTTCCCCACTCTCGCACGCGTGCTCTACTTTTCTGCACAGATTACGTGAATCTCCACTCGTGCACCTGTGCACTTGCATTTGCATTTCTCGGGGCGCGTATTCGAGCACGAGCATCTATCTACGCACGACTACATTCGAGAACGCTGTTGAGCACGCGCGAGAAAATACCGATGCACAATTGTCATCCGCACTCCACAAAACCTTGCGCATCGGCAGACGGCGGCCGCTGTCAAGATTTAGGATGGCCTTAAAGGGCGTACACGTTTCAAGGGGCGGCTCGATTTCCCAAAGCTTTGCGCGCGCAGCGGCCCTCGTCATTTCAAGGTTCCTCTCGCAGATTGTGGGTCGATGGTGTCGCCGCGAAATTGGCGCACTTGGCATACAGGAAGGACGATGAGAAGTGGGGGAAGTTGGCGTTCAGCGCCCAATAAATCAATGGAGCTCCACTTCCTATATAACACCGCTGCTCGTCTACGGTGAACAATAGGGCGCCCTCGATGACAAGGATCCACTGTATAGAGAATGCCGCTTCACGCTTTGAAGATGCGTCTTTGCAGAATTTTTACGCCCAGGCGATTCAGCTCAGTGCCGCCCTATATATTTCAAATCAAAGACCTTGTCTATACCGAGCACTCGACGTAACCTAGGACACGGTGCCGCTTGCAATAAAAGCCGTCGTCGTCTTCTTATTTACACTTTTTCTGGGTTTCATTTTTGTTACCTCAAGCAACCAAGTCTCAACAGGCGATGTCAGCTATGTTTCAGAGCTGCATAATAAGGGCTTCCCGGTTTTTGCGTAAAGACACGAAACGATATGGAGAGTCAGTCTCTTCAGAGGTAACGAAAGTTAGGAGCGCTGCAATACGCTCATGATCAATCGGAGCAAAAGCTATACGCAAGGGACGAGCAAGAAGACACGAACGCGTGTGTGCCTTTTTAACGCGACAGTTTTAACAAACTCGGGTCGAAGTAAATCCGGTGTCGGAGCATTGTTGGCTATAAGCGAAAAATCCCGAGGAATTCAAAGCACGGGAAGAACTTAAAGGATGCCATAGGCCTGGCGCGTGATTTCTCAGGGATCCTCCTGGAAATAGAGTAAAGTACTTGAGCAGAAATGACAATTGGGCCGAGGCGGGAATCGGACCCACACATTCCGGGTACGAGACAAGCACAATACCTCCCCTCTCCGCTGGTTCGCTCGTTCAATCTGAACAAAGTAAAAGGAAGAGAGGGGAAGCGGGGGCGGAGGAAGGGGGAGGGGGGCGCTGAAGTCAGAAGGCGAACGCTGCCGTGCTTTCAGCCCTACCCTTGCAGTAATGGCTGCTCTTAACCGCGTCAGAACTGGAAACTTTGGGTTCGTGCACGTTACAGTAAGATGGTCACACATTCCCATGGTTTTCCGATGCGAAACTGGCATGGAAAATCTATCGCATTCCACTCTTAAGGCGAAGTTTAAGCGTCTTCCAATATTTTTCTTGTCGTTGTTTGCTGTTGCTCTGGTTAATCATGTATATCGCTTCAGTGCAGTTCGCAGATAAGCAAAGGTCAAAACATTTTTCTTCTTTCCTCCGATTTCATTCCTTGCGACAAGTAGGCCACGTAAGAAGCAATAGCTGCACAATAATACAATATTCAGAACAGAAAAGTGATTCACGTTCCGCCGATACCATTCATATATGCATAATCCTGGTCGCAGAATCTAGTAGGATTGTGGTCTCCGTGCTTTCGCTATTGCGAGTAGACCAGTATACATTGCGTAGGATAAACACCGAATACCATGCGAGGTTGCAGACGATGCTAACAGCAGCTTACCGGGCGGGCAAAACATTTACTGCGCAGAGAATTTGCCAGGGAGCTCAGGGCCGGCTACGCCTAAGGCATCATGACAGCTTGTAACGACGCAGCGCTTGTGGCATGGCTCATCCATCACACAAAATAATAAGCGCAGGTTAATGGCCAATGGGCTTAATAATAACAATAATTACCGAGGTTTCACATCCCAAAACCTCGATGTGATTATGAGAGGCGCCGTAGTGCAGGGCTCCGGAAATTTCGACCACCTAGGCTTCGTTAACATGCACTGACATCGTGCGGTATACAAGGGCCTCAACATTTTCGCCTCCATCAAAACGCAGCCGCCGCGGCGGGGATTCGACCCCGCAACCTTTGGATCAGCAGCCGAGTGCCACAGCCACATGACCACAGTGGTGGGGCAGCCAATAAGCTTGCATAAAGAAGGAGTCAAATGTTTCAACCGTCATTTCTTGTGTGTACACGCAGGACCGCTGCCATACGTGAGCATGCGCAGATAAGTTTTGAGTCTGCTATCTGTATCGTCACTGTGCACTCCTTGAGTTGAGAGTAGGCATTTGTGCTGTGTAGTTCCTTTCCCTTGTGTCCTCGTTTAAACGCCCTAGCTCCTTTTTAATGAGCCAGAACAAGAGAGGTAAGATGAGGTAGACTTTATGTTGCAGTAAGGAAGGTCACCGCGAATTCAACCGTGCCCAGATCAACAAAATTTGCTCACACAGCGAACGAATCGCATATACTGAGAAAGATCTCGCAACGTAACCACTGCCGAGTTCCGAAGGCTCACCACAGCGCTGCAGTTCACGGACCTGGCTTGCAGCTGTATACACTGCTGGAAGGCTAGTGACCTGACACCATAGGCGGTAACGGCGCCCGGACGACGTTTTATCGTGCCCTTTCGCGTCACCCAGGCGATAACAATGCTGACGTGATGTAAAGGGCGGACGTACATGGGCTGGAAAGCCTGCTTTGAGCTTTTCACTGTAGTTGCTGCAAAGTGAGCCGCACTCAAAGTGTCAGGTAACATCTCAAGAGTACGCGCAATTCTTTCTAAAGATGCCTGTGTAGCTTCAACCGTGGCTGCAACGTATATTTCCTTATGTTATGTAGTGACGCAATGTCATTTTCTTTCCTTCTTTTCCGTGTATGTCCGTGTGTGTGCTATTCCCTTGCCTTTTCCCTTTCCTTCTCCAGGGCGTGCTTTCGAACGTGATATGTTTATCGTGAAATTCCCGGGCTACGCCTACTTCTAGCAAAGGTTACTGGAAGAAATAGGATACAGCTATCTCACTTGTTCCCATCATCCCTGCTTCAGACGAACCTGCATTATAGTATCGGTCCGCGGCCCTAGAAAACCGCAATAAGTATCGACCACAGCAAAACCCATTACTGCCGAGATAGTATAGAGCAACGTCCCCATCCAGTAACGTTGGTATAGAGTAATAACTGAAAGGGCCACCGCGGATAGGCAGGAAAATAAGGGAAGCAGCAACTCTCGCAGCATTAATAACGACTAAAAGAAAATATAAAAAAGGGGGGACTTGGGGGGGGGGGGGGGTAGATAGAAGCGAATACGGCTGTCGCAAAGGCGAGATTGAAAGCCTCCGAAAGCGGCATTGTACAGTCGAGGGGGTTCGCTACAGCTGCAAAGGCTGCATCGTCGTGGTCGTATGTGGGCTGGGATAAAAAGGAGCATCACGTAAAGTACATTTCATTCAGGGGGGAGGGACGGACGCGGAAAATACCAGCATAGCCATGCCTCCTAGCGAGCGAACGACAAACAAAAACGAGAAATAAAGAGCTGGCAGAGAAAGCGAAGTTGGGACGGGTTTCAATCTGAACGTGGGACGAATGGCCGCGTGGCATCGGACGTTTCGATGCCCGCGTATAATATCCGCCAGGGAGCGCTACTTTCCTGGGATTAGGGCGCCTATAAGCGATTCGGGTGCCCACCGCAGCTCTTCTCCCTCCGTCATCTCGCCTGGTGGGACTATATCTCGTTCGCTTTTTCCGGCCGCTGCTCTAGGCTTTTCGCAGCGCCGAGGTGTACGGCTTATCTATACGAGCCTCTTTCCTGGGCAATACCGAGACGACCGCCCACGTTCACTTATTATATTCTCTTCCGCCGTGATAATGATCCGTTTCACCTTTCTTTCTCTTCAAAGCATTCTTCGGATCCGATACCTCTCTTTCATCATCTCTCTTTCACATATACGCCTTTCTCATTTTATGGCCATCTGTATTTCACTGTGTTTTGCTTTGTTTCGCTTTTTGCTTTCATCGACTGCGGTGAAGACATTTACTTGAATTATCCCCTCCACATCATGGATATATCGTAAGAAAATTCGAATTCTCAAATCCCCTCGTAACTAACGGGCAAGAGGCGCTTGTTTAAGACCAATTTTGGCAAATCGTTTCAAGGTTCCAAAGAGGTGTCGGGTAGTCTTCTTATTCCACGTTTACTCCATATGCTCGCCCCACATTTACTTAATAAGTAGTCCGACACTGTAATCTCTGGAACATCAAGTTTTTCCTGCGAATTACAGTTTCCCTAATCCACAAGTTACAGAAAATTGAAGGAACAAAGGTGGCCAAGGGGCCTATACCGTAAAACGGAATACAGAATGTTATTCCGTCCTGGTCCTTGTCTGACTGTTGAGTCCTGCTTGGCAAAGCAGGACTGAATAATCAGAAAATTTACATTGGTCAGGGATTAGTCAATTCTGCCTTGACAAGCAGAAATTTCCAACCAGGCAGGACCAAGACGGAGTAGTATACCGTATTCCGTTTTAGGTTACAGGCCCCTAACTTACCACACGCCGTCGACACTGTATAAACAGCAGCGTCAAGTGGTATCGCGTGTTACTTGTACACATTGCAGGAATAAACATAAAGAGTATCAAGCAGCAGCAACACCTGATGCTTAAGCGCCCTCCCTCTGGAGGTAAGAGAGTAAAGAAGTAAGGCTGTTCTTTCGTGGCGCTATAGCGCCTAGCGACATTACGTTTCTTGCGGTGCGCCAACCGGTCACGTTCAGCAAGCCGGAAGCGGAGGCTGTCCGTAAAATACCACAAATCCTCATAGAGATCAAAATTAGCACGGAAGAGTACGAATGTATGACAAACAGAACTGATAGGTCGTGACATAAATTATGATCACCGAACCATCAAATCCATCAAAATGGTCGGACAGCGCATCTTTACGGTTTGTATGGGCCCTCAAGATGGTCATCAAGATGGTCACCAAGAGCATCTCCATCCAAACCGTCAAGATGGTCATCAAGGTGCTCGGCAAGATGATCGTCAAGATGGTTGGACCGTCCTGTGGACCGTCTTGACGGATGAACTGGTGATCAAGAAAGCTTTTTTTGACCTTTGTAACTTGCGGTTTCATCGAGCATTTGATATGATTCTTAATTACATTTTTCTGTCATATATTTCTGCGCTTTCGTCAGTCTCCGTATAATGATGCTCGCATAAGCACTTCATTCCTAGAATGGAAACGAAACAGCGGAAGGCAAGATGGAGCACAAGAGAAAGACACAAACAATAGCGTTGTTGTTTACGTCCTTGCTTGCCTGGTGGTCCGTCTTACGCTGTTTCGTTTGCAGCATGTCGTACTAACTCCTCCAAGCTTCCACCTTAGCATCATTCCTATGAAAAGCTACAGAATTATACTCGCTATTACCAACATGTTTTAATATTTGCGGCCCAAGGTATGTGTTAAGACCGATGCCTATGTTTTGTCCACTTTGTGTGATCGGTAATGCACACAGATAACACGAGTATTCTGTATTACTCTCGCTTAAGAACTTACAGATAATATTGTCACAGTATTTTTCAGCCATTTGGTAAGGGGTGAAACAACGTGTTAGTTGTTCTTTTTTTCTTTCTCGAATATATGCAATATCCACACAACTACTTGCCTAGTAACTTAATTCTTCCTTAAAACCCACTTTAATTCACTCAGAAGTTTAATAATACATTTGGTTGTGTCTTAGAAAGGCCTCTCTTAGTATTGAACCAATTAACCGTATACCATGATGTCGCCTACTTTTTTTTTAAGACAGCTCATCCGCACCTTCCAACAGTACAGCAACAATATATGTTTCATCAGGTGCATATACTCTGGTATCAGTTCGGGTGAAGTGAAAGGTACTCGGTTCAACGACTCCAGAGAACTATCTTCTTCATTTGATCACAGAACCCTGGTTCACTGAGCAGTCTTCAACGTTTTTCTCCGAATCAACCTCGTCTGTTCGGATTGGGACTTCAGTCCCTTTTTTCTTTTTATTTTTTTACCTTCAGGGCCTTTCGGCATTATAAAACCATCCACGTGCATGCTCACAATGCCCATAGACGGTTCGCACTGTATGCACCTTGGTGCAGCGAGTTGTCTGGATGGCTTTGGGAAGACATAAAACAAAAGACTAAAGCATAATGCTTATTTTCTTTTATTTCAAATATCGTGATTGTTACTGAATATCTTTGTCCTTCACGCCACGGTGACCAATCTGCAGCAAAGCGATGAATAACTAGCGTGTCTCTTCCGAGTCGAGCAAATGAACTAAACAGAATGAAAACGATCCACCAGAAAACAAAAGCGACGGAAAGAAACAGAAACGCAGGCAATTTACTACCATTCGCGGAAAGGCATCAGCGGAGGAACGGCGTCCCGGGGGAGCTGTTTGCATCGCAGGCAAAATTTAGTGCTGAAAGCGGCGGATTGTCGGAACGTGAATGCAAATAGATTTATCTCGAGCCGTTCCTCTAGGTGCTTTTATTCTTCCGACTGAGCTGGTGCGCACGTGCTTCCATCACTGTCGGCGAAGGTTCTACAACGCCACCGACGGCGTCTCAAAGAACAAAGGAAATAAACGCTTGCGGTGAACGGAAAGCATCGCATCCTCCTTTTCTGCTGTCTCTCTGGAAAAGCGTACGGAAGATCTTGCCGCTGAGCTCCTCGTAACTTATTTACAGATTTAGCCATCAACGGCCACCGCTCCGAGCTCTAGTTTCCCATACAGCGGTAGTGGCATCGCTATCGCATCTTCGGGGCGGCGATAAGCCCTCAAGATAACAAAAAGCATAAAGCAGCGAACTGGAGAAGTAAGGAAAGAAAGTAAGGCGTATGCGAAGAGAAGAAACCCCTAGCTCGAGACTAAGCCCCTTCTGTTTCCGAAAACAGGCTCCCTTAATCCTGACGTATGCGAGCTCTTTTATTTCTTCGATAACAGGGGCCACTTGGTTCTGCTCACCAAGCGAGGAGGCTAAACAAGCGGGTACGGAAAGAGTGATGCTGATGTTCGTGTCGTGTACCTCGGCATCTGTCCGAGTAAAACTCTGTCGTCACACTCGAAGGCAGTTTCCTATGGGTGCTTTTATGCAGCCACCATGAAGGAGGATCTACAATGCCTCGTAAGCGTAGTCAGGAAATGCTGCCCGTCCGTAGTCAAGGCCCAGGTCAACACGCCTGTCAATTTTTAGAGCAATGTACGCGAGAGAAATTTTGCCATTTTTCTTTCAAATTCGGGCGGGAAATCGCCCGTTCTTCGGGCGACAACTTACGTCATTAGCACCGGTTACATGTTTTCACGCAGAGCTAGCACTCGGCTGTTTCGCGAGCGGGATAAGATTCTCAGTATTTACGCTGCTTCGAAGGCATTGGGGCAGCAGCAACAATAGCAACAACAAGGCATTCAAAGGAGCGGAGCACAGAATAATAACGTACTGTACTAGCGTACATTTGCCGTTCGGCTTCCTGAAATAGACCCCTTCTACACGCCCTGCAACAGTATCCACATCTCTTCGTTCAGCAACGCTAAACGAGTGACTTGTCATACTACTTGTGGTCTCGATCAAGGGGCGGCTATATTTTGTTTCGTTCTGTCCTACGTCCATACCATGCGGCACACTGTGTGCGTCACCAGGGCTATTTCAAACACAAGTCCGTGGGTCAGCTTCTTTTCTCGTACCGAGCTCACAACAATAGCACTTACCGATGCATTTCGCCTTTCAGAAACCGGCTGTACGCTTACCGTTTCGTTTCCCGCTGATCAACAAGACTGTAGGCACAATGGCATTTCCTGGCCAGTATAATTGCCGCAGCCTCCATGCGGTGCCGCTACGTATCCTAGTAACACATTTATTTTTTTTCACTGACTGGTTGTGCGCGAAGACGTTCAAACAAAAAGGACAGAAGAGAAACTGCTCGAGGTAATGACGTGTGCTGCCCCGCCACTGCGGTCTAGTGGTTATGGCACACGACTGCCTACCGAAAGGTCGCGGGATCGAATCCTGGCAGCTGCGGCTGCCTTCCGATGGAGGTGAAATGCTGAGGCCAGTGTGCTGTCCGATGTCAGCGAACGTTAGATGTCTCCAGGTGGCTGAAATTTCAGGAGCCTTCCACTATACACCGTCTCTGATAACCATATCGTGGTTTTGGGACGTAAAACCCCAGAAATACATCATATGTGCTAACGTAGATGGCCTGTTCGGGGGAGAGAAGGCGCGTGGAAGGTGCGACTACGCTCACGCTTGAGCGATTAAAAAAAATTGCACGGCAAGCGAATCTTGAGGCGATAAGCCGCTAGGGTAAAGGCTTTCGAAGATTAGAGGGAGAAGCGTTTCGTGGCCCATTTGATTTTAACACATTTTTAACTGCTTATATTTCTGGCATCGATTTTTTTGTAACGGGTATTCAGTATCTAATAGTACTTGCTGTGGCCATATGGATACAGTTGATAAGTACCTCTAGTAACAGCCCCTTGAGCTGCTTTAAACACACTGAATCGATGGTCCAATGCCAGCTTGAACAGCACTCTTCTGATGAAGGGTATAAGAGCCCTTTCGGTAATCTCTCATGTTCCAGGTTCACGCTTAGGTTGACAGGAATTCACGCAGCAGCAAAGCTCGAGTGAAGGACAGTCGATGGAAGTGACCGCGGGACAGAGGGACACAGGCGGCCAATGACGCAGATTTCGACCCATTTGCAGATTGGTATGCTACGCAGTACAGTGAGGCTCACTTGTATACAGACGTCTACGCATCCGTCCGTTTTCAGGACACATGTCGCTTGAACGGCAACTCGATCGTCGGCACATATTCGGTTCTCCCGACCCTCCATGTCAGTGCATTCTCTGCACCGTGTTCAACCATCAATGTTATCCGACACTTTCTGCGTCAGCACTATCGTAATCATTCCGTAGATTGCGAAATATCAACTTCCACGAAGGCTATGTTTGAGCGAGGACTGCGTGAAATACGATCGGCAATGGCTCGTATTTCGGCAGTACATTGGTTCCTGGTACGAGCGACACTCGCCTTATACTATATGCGCATTGATTTAGACAACAGTAGACTGCAGAGTGCTGTAGTTATAAACATTTCGATTCTTATCAGTGGCATAGTGGCATGTACTCAAACACGTGCAGGTTGACCCCTGATGGAGTCCAGCGGGCTCCGAAACTTTAAATTAAAATGTTGGTTGAAGTTATCCAGTTATCTTTCATCAAACCACCAAACCCAACCAGACAGGGAAGGCTGTCGAAATGTTTACCATGATCAATCAAGAACCAAGTTGTACGAAAATAGAAAGGTTCTGAAACAATGGGTATATTTCAGTTAAAACATTAGAGTGTATCGTTATGAGCACATTTGAATGATGGTATGAATTTATTGACAAGGTGCTTAGCGCAGCGCCTAAGTGATTAGTGACGTAATTTTTTTTTTATTCGGAGGTTTCCTCTCGAGATTTCACTCTTTTGCCGCGACGTATTGGTTACTCACGGCATCAAGGTGTGCGTAAGATGCAGGACCTTAAACATTCCTAAAACGCACTGCCTTTCTAAATGAAAGAGCATACGAAATTTATATGCATTTGATTTCCTTTTCTCATTTTATATTATGCCTTTATTATTATTATTTATTATTTTATATTTTGCATCATATTTGCACGCTTCAGCCACATTTTCTCCTTGAGTAGCAAGATATTCTTGGGCCACTACGCGTACGTGGATCACCGCGACACAAAAGCTATGTATAATGCTATCCTTGTATATACAGTATCAGCATAATTTTCTATAGATAAGCTTCAAGGATCCCTTTCGTCGTCGCTACGTCATGCGTTCTTGCGGAGTACATCCACCAGTGCATGATGCGCACTGACACTGCAGATGACCGCACGCAGTAGTCTATTACGTGGGTACAAAGATCAATTGTACCTTATTCGGTGCAATAGGTTACGTGCATAGCCACTGCAAGAGATCGCGCCCTGTGGCATTTAGACCCTTCGCAAAAGCTCCACTTCATTGAACTCCATGCACTGTACTTGCATAATTACCGCTGAATACTATTTTCCGTCGTCTATCATTTGCAGGAACTTCGCTGGCCAAATATCGTGCACGGTGCGGCGCCGAAGCGCTGTGGACAACGCCTGCCATCTGCCGCCGCTCAATCAGACCACTGGTAGCGTCGCGCCTTGCTGCAGCAACGTGGCGCTGTATTCAAGAGGCATTCCTGCTAGAACTTGTGCTCGCATTAGGATTTGACTTTTTCACGCTTCCTTTGCGTGCATGTTGCAATAACTGGACTGCGGAGACGTCAGCTTCAATAAAATCGCTCTGTTGCATTGAGAAACTATGAACAGAACAAATGGACAGGCGACCGCTGACGTGTCTCCTTTTACACGAACCCATGAAACAGACATTTGCTTTTTTCTAAGAGCTTACAGAAGCTTATAAGAAATCTATTTAAAACTGAGGATCTTAGCAGTTTCGGGGCAAGATTTCAATTCGATATGTTCGACCAATATGAGTTTACTTTGCCACGACATGCCATGGTTTTCGAGTTCATGCACGCATCAAGTTAATAACTTCGGGTCATGCGGCTACATCCGCGTAAAACGTACTACACAGTACTACACACAAAACATCCAACCAGTCCGCAACACTCAGCAGGAAGGCCACGACAATGCAGAATTGACACCACCATTTTACGCACAATAACATGCCGCGATAAAATGGAGCCATACAAAGTAAGCAATTTATACAGCACATGACGAAATAAATGAAAGGTTGCCTTCTTTCTCTACAGTACACCAAGACGAACAAGCAGCAACGTCAACATTATCTGCAGTCAACCGAAAATGCGCCGATGTGAGCAGGACACACTTTCGCAGCACTCATCTTCTCACACTTGGCAAAGGACAAAGCGTAATAGTGTTATTCAGACCATTTACTCTCGTGTCTCGCAGATCAAGGCAGCTTAGAAACTTAACAGTAAATCATTCGATAAATACGCGCCAATAAAAGCGCCAGCCTCGCCAGTAGCCTCGGCGAGTCGCTGTGGCGCACGAGCGCCGGCGCAGCGCCAGCTAGACCTGGCGCGGGCTAGAAGCCAGCGAAGGTGCAGGGGTATGTGCGGGTGTGGGCGCTGGCGTGCGCTTGTGCTTCGTGAAGTGCCGGAACACCTCGGTCAGGCTTACGTCGCTGACTAGGTATTCGTGGATGAGCTTCTCGGCGCGCAGTTCTTCCATGCCGGTGAAAAGCTCGTGCCAGGGTCGTGCCGGAACGTGGAAGCGCAGCAGCGCTCCGGCTTGGCGCCGCCGCAGGCGACAGCCCGGGAAGCGGGACTCCATGGCCTCGAGCAAGGAATCTGCGCCGTTCGCCCCATTTGCAGGTTAGGCGTCTGTCGGTACCGACACACTAATCAGTTAAGAGGCTGCATTCTTCAATCGGGCACTCTCGAGGGTTACTATTTCCGGCAGACGTTAAAGCACATTAAAGCAAGACATTTGAGTGTTTTAGCCCATTATGCTTCAGAAACTCTATTAATCTTTCCATTCTGTGCTAAATATCGCCCCGCCACGGTGGTCTCGTGGCTACGGTACTCGGCTGCTGATCCGAGGGTCGTGGGATCGATTCCCGGCCGCGGCGGCTGCATTTTGATGGAGGCAAAATGTTGAGGCCCGTGTGCTGTGCGATGTCAGTGCACGTTAAAGAACCCCAGGTGGTCGAAATTTCCGGAGCCCTCCACTACGGCGTCCCTCATAATCATAGCTGGTTTTGGGACGTAAAACCCCAGAAATCAGTCATCCGCGTTAAATATCATAATCGAAAATGAATGCAAGCGTTTCAATTTTTTTTTTAAATTTTGCGCCTCAACTTGGGGTTTATGATTTCCCAAATCCCCCTTTTTTTTCGTATTGCCGCCGAATTGGCTCACTCGAATTTTCTGAAACACGCTTACATAAGTTCTCGGCTTTTCCTAGGACGTAATGCGTTTATTCTTTACCAATAATTTATTATGTGGGTTTTGCGGATGCCGTGAAAGATCTATGACGGCGTGCAGTGCGGGAAGGTCACAACGACGTGGCCACCTGTATTTTCCTTTCGAGCGTTTGCTAGCTCAGCGCGCGTATTCTCCTCGAAAGAGTGGTACGTCTATGGTTGCGAAGAGAATTCGCTAACCCGAGAAAAGTCGTTTCCAACTTCGGCGTTTCTTTTTAACTGGCTCTGCCTGTGGGCGAAATGCACGTCGCCCGCCCCTAAGGGCGTTGCGCGGGATGCAAGGTTGCACAGGAGTTAATGTATCCCGGGAAATGATGAATCGGGAACCCGATCGACGTGAGACGTCAGCTCGAGCTTCTGAATCATTAGCGGGTATTCGCGCCATAGTATCTTAACAAGTAATGTGTGGCTCTGTTGAGCTAGAAAAACTCGGGCTCGACCACAGGCTACATCGGCGGCATTGCGGTGAGACGAGTGAATTCAAGAACATCTGTGTACTTATATTTAGGTGAGCGTTAGAGAATCTCAGGAAGTCAAAATTAGTTTGGAGTGTTCCAATACCGCATGCCTAAATCTTCTAATGCGCAAAATACCATAATGAGAGTGGGATCATGCGGTATCTCCTGCCTGTTGGTCGCCGTGGTGATGATAAAAGCACCCAGAAAGGAATGCACTGGAAAATTTATTCGGGTTGCTGCTCCGCTCTAAACGTATATTAAGTAATCCTGAGCGCGCCGATACGCTACAACTACGATGCCCTGCCTCCATTTCGGGCAATTGTGTATTATAACTTTGACATTAAATGGATATGCTTACGTCTTTGAAAGCCACTTCACCCAGAACCTACATGTCATTACATGTACTCCTTCTCCAGCTTCTCCAGCTTCTCCAGAGTACGGTTTGTATGAAGCCGGATTCTGTCGCCTCGAATGCTACCTTCTCCGCAGTGCTAGCGTGTCTTGTAGAAAGCCTGCTTTCACCTAAATAGCTTTCATATGCCGACGCTTTAAAAGGTAGCTTTGTAGGAAGCCTGTTTCGACCCAAGTAGCCTTCATATACTGACGCTTTGAAAGCTAGTTTCTGCACAACGTCGATACGCTTTGTAGGAAGACTGCTTTAGCTGAAACAGCTTTCGTAATCGATGCCTTGAAAGCTGGTTTCTCCGCACCATTGGCACGCGTTGTGAGAAGACTGCTTTGGCCGTAATGCATACATCGTGCGACGACGCTCTGAAAGCTAGCTTCTTAGCAGAACCAGCACGTATTGCATAAAGGCCGCTTCATTAGTCATTTCGCAATAGTTTGTAAACGGATATGGTCCACGCGTGCACGGCAGCCGAAAATATTTACCGTGGAGGTCGTAAATTTCGTTTGAAATAATAAAAGCACACTACCAAGGGAGCGGCTAATCGATTGGTTCTGTCTAACTCGCATTCACAGCAACAAACTTCACTTCCTTTTTTGCAACCATAAAAGTAGTTCGACATTTAACGTCAAGTGCTGGATACCTTCGTCCACCGAGAAAGCCTCATGACTGCAGACACTCTTTCCGTTGATGATTACTGTTCGAACAGTAACCGAGCGAGAGTGAAAGCAGCGGTGCGCAGATATTTTGACTACTGGTTACACATTCGATCGCGCAAGAGTACAAGAACAGCGGAACAAAGAGTCGGTAGCAAAAAAAGAAGGTAGCATTGATAGCTCTACATTGCTACCACGCACGAGAGTCCGACGACGCGCTGCGCGCCAGCACCGTGGCCCCGTGTCCGATGCTCTCCTTGAGTTGCTGCGTGGAGCCGAGGCAGGCGAACCGACCGTCGGACAGAATGCCCACGCGCGAGCACAGGGCCTCACACTCGCGCATGCTGAAACAAAACAAACGAGCACCGATCGTCATGCACCGTTCGAATAATGATAGCCTGAAGCGCTGCTATTGACGCGCTACTTCATTTAATGCCTTATAAAAGTGCTTTTATGAACATTTATGTGATTTTTTAAACTCTTATGGGTTTTTATGAGCATTTATGAATGCCAGATAAAGGGCTTTTATGAACTTCGACATTTCAATTTAAAACAATGTTCTTGAATATCCGCCAAGGCAAACTTCTTGAGTGACATTGATCAGCCATCCTCAATATTCTGTAGTACGGACGATTCGGTCATCTATATTGTTCTTTACATCGAGAGCATTTGTCTATCTGGTATGTGAATACTAAAAATATAAGCTCTGAAGCACTCCTACACAAAAGTGCAGCGGTACAGCATGTGAATCGTCTGTGACCATAAAACACCTGATTGTACTTTAAAAAAAAACACGCAGTGACAGCGGCACTTAAGAGATTTAACTACAGGGTGCGATAATAAAAACTGCAATACGCTATACACACGAAGCAGAAGCAGACTTCACTAGTTTTCACGCGCCCTTATCCATTGGCGCGACGAAGAGGTCATGGCCAACTCTTCCAACGTCACTTCGGCGTGAGACACATAAGCCTTTCTCATTCGTAAGATGCAGGATTTCAATGTAACTTGTTACGCTGTGAGACTGCGTACCAATGCGACGACAGGAGGATAGCGAGCTCGAGGTGCTGCTTGGCGGCGATCAGTATGCTCCAGATGCGCCTTCTTGCCGGAGGGTCGACGGCGGCCGTCGGCTCGTCGAGCAGTACCACGTTCGGGTTGCCCACAAATGCGACGGCCAGCGAGAGCTTACGCCGAGTACCGCCACTGAGTGCGTAAGACGGGCCTTAGCGTCCGCCGTAATCATCAAACACATTTGCGTAATCCTCTACGTGGTCGCGCGCTGTGCTCCCGTGGAAAATGTCGTACTCCATGGAAGAAATAACTTGTGCGCGATCCAAGCAACGGAAGCGAATCAATCCACGACATAAAATTACTTGTGGGCTGATGTATACTACCAATGTACGACAAGGTAAACACTAAGTTCAACGCAGAAATCCTCGATTCTGAGCCAGTGTTTCAATAAGAACACTTGTTGTCATTTTCTTAATAAAGACAAGACCTGCCCAGCTGTATACAGTCTCTTAATAAAAAAAGCTTTCTTTAAGTTGACAATTCCTTACTATTGTTCATTTCCATTACACGTTTTCTGCAGATGTATTGTTAATATAACCGTGGAATTTCGAGGGCACTTTAGATCGTTTGCAGTCTCATTTAGCAAACTAGTTTAATTTTCTGTCTTCCTTACTTGAAAATATGGGTTTCCAAGTTGCAAGATCTTTAGTTACCTACCTGTCCCAGCTATACTACGCTCAATAAACGAGCAACAGAGCTTCATAGATCCCGGATGCGCAACGCCACTGATCCGGTATCTCCTTACCGTGGTAACATGGTATTTATGTGCAATAAACCATTTGCGGCATTACCCTTGAAACAGCTATACGAAAGGTAGCTTTTACACTGCGGTAAAGTCCTTCGGACCAGGAAGCAACTCCTCTCAACTCCAACGCCTCCTGTAAATCTTAGCGCACAGCTCACAACGGTAATCTCCGCATGATAGAGCAAGCTTAGAAAGGTGATTTTTGTTTCCACGCGAATCGAGCCGCCCCAGCATATGCACGCTTCGTACCTGTACGTGCCGACGGTGAAGTCGGCGAACTCGGTCATGTCCACGAATTCCAGCGTCTGCTTGATGACGTCCGGCACGCTCTGCTCGCGAATCCCGCGTAGCCTGGCGAAAAGCGCCAGCATTTCGCGGCCCGTGAGCAGATCAAGGGCCACGTCCGCCTGGGGACAGTAGCCGATGCGTGCCTGGTACTGCATACAAAAACGAGAGAATTAGAGCTTAGATTCAGTGTCGTGGGTACCGTATGGTCAAGTGCCAAGCCCCCCACCTTCAAGGAAGCCTTTAACGACCCGATGTAAATTTGGCTGTTGCCGCCAGTGATGCTGATTGGAAGGGGACAGGTTTCGTAGCTATGAGACCAACCTGATTATTTTGATTTGTTAACTACAGTGCAGTAGTACAACGGTATGAGGTTTTACCGGGAACCTTATACCCTCCGGTGTGTATGAGGTTTCCAGTACAACCTCCAAGAAAGCAGGACGGCTTGGCTTGCATGCTACTTTTGATGCTAGCTCGTTGCCGTCTGGCCCGCCACGGTGGTCTGGCGGTTATGGCACTCGGCTACAGATCCGAAGGTCGCGGGATCGAATCCTGACCGCGGCGGCTGCGTTTCAATGGAGGCGAAATGTTGAGGCCCGTGTGCTGTGCGATGTCAGTGCACGTTAAAGAACCCCAGTTGGTGGAAATTTCCCGAGCCCTCCACTACGGCGTCTCTCATAATCGGAGCTGGTTTCGGGACGTTAAAACCCACAAATCAATCAATCATCAATCTTTGTCGTCTAAGTTCATGTTAGCAGTCTTTTTCATTCAGGTTCTCAAGTTAATGCATGGCTAACCGGTACGCACAAGAACGTGCACGCTCTCACGCTATCAAAGACTCGACAAGTTCGAAACTGCTCCAAAGCTCGGTAGCCGTGCGACAGCCACACCTCCCGCCTTTCATACAACACAGCGTTTTTTTTTTCTTTATTATTGCTAAAGCTGCCAACCAGAGGGGAAACGTGGATGGTGCGTTCATAAACAAATGAGAATGGTGCAGCTTGCCTTGCTTCTCTTGGTGACCAGGTCGGCGTCGCTGATGAACGCGTTTCCAGCGGTGGGCCTCAGATCGCCAGTGAGCATGCGAAACGTAGTGGTCTTTCCCGCGCCGTTCATGCCCAGCAAGCCGAAGCATTCGTGCCTTTGGAGCGCGAACGACAGGCCATGCACCGCCTCCATGGTGCCGTAGCTCTTGCTCAGGTTGCTCACCAGGAGCGCAGCCTGCATTGTGGTACCACATAAGAACCGCTGCATCTTTGCGCGACAGAGAAATGCGTCGTTCTGCGACAGAGAGGAGAGACGTTGCTATTCTAACAACTTCTTTTTTCTTTCTTTCGTCTCCGTCCACTTCTCGGTCTCTCCGACCTTTTTCTCTACAGTATCATGTCGTTCAGTAAATGCGAACTGGCCCAAAAAATAGTTCTTTGGCCACCTTTGTTTCCAGGTGCCAGGCACGTAATAAATGCATCTTTCCTCACTCCCTACGCCATGCAAGATATTTTAAAGAGGAGACAACTGCTAAGAAAGGTCTCCTCTATTTCGGTCCTCAAGCTGAGATGAACGCAGCATTGCTGGGCACAGTCTGCAGGATGAAAAATAGAAGCTTTATCTATCAGCCGGCTCCGATTTTCTCATTACATGTAAAATGCACGAATAAGCCGCTCGACAGATGAGACGCCAATTTATTGCATTCGAGAAAAAAACGTTAATTTGCGGCGGCTCTCCACAGCAGAGGCTATACATTCGTTGGCGTACCGCAAGCCATCCTATAAAGCACTCCCACTTTTCACAATAAATTCCCAGAATGACGTGAGTCTTAAAGAAAGGCTAAGCATTAAGTTTCAAAACCTGTAATACAGCACTAACCACCATTGCAGTTCTGCCATCTGAACGTGTAGCTGCGTCTAAAACAATTAGGCCGACTAAGCGCCCTGGCCAATGTCGCTGAAAGAGCCAGCTAGGACAACTGAGCCAGCACGAGTCACATGCTGCCATAATAGCTCACTAAATGAACGTCCACCGTTGGCTACCATCTCCACCTCACACAATATGCCATTAAGACTGAAAGGAAGCGCAAAAACACACAATCACAAGAAAGCAAACGAAGACAAGTGCAAGCTCAGACCGTTTAATCATCCGGAAACGCCAGAGAATGCACATGAAAACAAATTACAGACAGCACATGCGCAAATTGCAATAATCACCCATGCGTTTCTAAGAAAAGACTTTTCCCCGCTGTACAAGCTGATAGATGCGTCACCAATATGCTGTCTTTCTTCCAGAAGTTATTTGAACGAAGACAAAAAATCAGGTTGGACATATTTATCTTTCCGAGTAGTGTCCTTTACCTCGATTTCTTTTGGTCTGTGGTGTTTTACGTCCCAAAACCAGCTGCGATTATCAGAGACGCCGTAGTGGAGGGCTCCGGAAATTTTGACCACCTGGGGTTCTTTAACGTGCAATTACATCGCACAGTACACGGGCCTCAACATTTCGCCTCCATCAAAATGCAGCCGCCGCGGCCCGGGGATTCGATCCCGCGACCTTCGGATCAGCAGTACCACAGCCACTAGACCACCATGGCGGGGCTCGATTTATTTTTAAATATGTTCCCGGGCCTCAAACATCTCCTCGCACTTGCCTGCTCGACACGGCCATCCGAAATGAGCCTGCGCACGCGCGTGCGCTCCTCTATGACGCCGAGGTGCTCGAGAGGGGGCGCCACGCGAGACCGGCGACGTGTGCGAGCGACGTATCCCAGGCCGGAGTCGATCGCCGCGACGAAGGCGAGCAACGCGATGCCCACGAGCAGCATGAGAAGCACGTCTCGGCCGCCGCTCATCTTCTCCCACGTCAGGCAGCCTTTGGTCAAGGTGCAGTGACGGCATTTTTCTGCGCCAACGCGCGTTTTTTGTAAGCATCTAGCAAAAGCCACCGAGCGTTGGGATGCTCATATTTAGGAAGCCCTAGTTGGTCGCCCGAGAGCGCCAAATAATTTTCTAGGGATCGCTTATGCAGTTTTCTGAGACGGCGTGAGTCGGAAAGCGTTTGATATCGCCTATTAAAGGCACTTTCGTAAATCTGGGCCGGTATTCACAAAGACATCTTACGAGAAAAAAGTTCGTAAGAGACAATTTTAGTAGAGCTGTGCGAATAGCAACATTCTGAGTGCGAAGCGAATTCGAATATTCATGTTCTGGTGGGAATCGAATCGAATATCTTTCGAATAATTTTTGAATATTTTCTGAATAATACCATGACAAATTATGGAGAAATGGGCTGCTAAACACGGGCAAAAATTTATTGCATGACTAGCGTGCCCCACAGTGTCATTCCAAACCGTTGAAAAGCAGCCCAACAGGGGAACTGTGCAGCAGAAACTTCAGCTACCTTCACCCCGGTACGCGAGTGTTACCTTTCCCGCAGTACATGAGTGTCAACTTCGCCGCAGTACACAAATGTTAGCTCCGCCGCAGTACGCGAGTGTTATGCGGCGAAGCGCACTACATGCGGGAATGGGCCACTTGTCACGAGACAGCATAATTTTTCCCCTTAATTACCAACTTCGAATAGTTCGAATAGTAAAAGTTCATTGCGAATCGAATCGAATAGCAAACGCTATTCGAAAATTATTCGAAATTTGGAATATACGCACAACCCTAAATTTTAGCCTATCCTGATGCTGGACATGACATTACAGAAGCCGATCGACCAATGGGGAAAAGCAATTACGAAAAAGTAGTTTCGTGAATCCGGCCGCTGCTTTCAAAGGCTTTATTGCAAAGTCGTATGATAGATTTGTACATTAATTATTACATAAGCATGGAAATTTATGGATGCGCCTAAGCTCCTATCCCGCGTGGCGCATATGTGATCGCGGGGAGATAAGTTAATGCTTAATTATTAATTAATGCCATAACCACTCTGTATTGATTATTTACGTCTTATAGATGCCTACAGGCATCTATACCATAAGCACGCAATCTCTTGTGCTTGTGTAAGTTAACACCACGCGCTATGGACTGTCACAGCGCCCCGTTTACAGTGCAACGCGTGACTAATTTGTTTTGCCGTAATACACTATGCAAGCAATCTTCACCGCATATATTGATGCAACATGCCAATATCAACTTCTAAAGTTGTATTATTAGCTATCAGTGAGCCTTTACTTTCTCTTCGCCTAAAGCGACACGTAGTAAAAAGATGAGGTAAAATAACAGCGATCATGCCTACGAAGTAAAAAACGAAACATACCAGGGCAGCATTCGATGAAGCGATTAAGGTGATTCGGTATCGACTCAAGCCCGAAATTCTGGCAAAATACGAGCCGATCGAACGTCGACATGTAGCGGCACATCACGCTCTCCTGCGCAATCTGTGAAACAAAGCGGATATTTATGTTTCGTTCATCAACAGTGTACTTCGGCAAACAATTCCAACGCGTTTTCGGCAAGCGCCCCGTTCCCGCAGCTTCAAAAAGCTTTGCTTCACAAATCTATCATGTAGAAGATTATTTATGGCTTTTGCAATCCGTTGTCACACTGCAATTAACGCTAGACGTGTTTTTTGAGTATTCGGGTCGTGTAGGATAAGCGATAAAATGTTTGAGGCAACTTCGCGTTTCTAATAGAGAACAGTTTGCTTCCTAAATATTGGGTCGCCACGATTTTTAAAAAAACTGGCACGCTGCTCATGGCAGTGCGCCTGCACTGACGATTCGATTCTATCTAAGAGAAGCCGAGACAATCGCTAGGGTGGTATGGTTCCTTAAAACCATGCGTTTCCCATAGAAAACAAGTGATGCGCAAGTATTGCTGTATAATGATACCATACCCACCTCAAAACACGCTTAAAAGCCGATGT
Organism: Hyalomma asiaticum; assembly: GCA_013339685.2. Classification (NCBI taxonomy): domain Eukaryota; kingdom Metazoa; phylum Arthropoda; class Arachnida; order Ixodida; family Ixodidae; genus Hyalomma; species Hyalomma asiaticum. The sequence continues at coordinate 25,209,201 of CM023483.1, forward strand.
CATTAAACAAGAGTCATCTTTACTCTGTGTTGACATAGTGACATAAAACAAAAGAGAACACACGCGACGAAAGAGCTGCGGCCAGCGTACAAGAGTCAATCCAGAGTGCGAATATACGAGCGTACAAATTTACGACAGAACATCCGCTCGGTGTTCAGCCGTCACAATCTATAGCGTAGTCTGGAGCAGCCTGCCTATGCGGGCCGTAAACATCGACGTCGGTATAAGCGCTCAGCACTTATCACAGCTGTCGCTTCACACCTGTATCGCCGAATTCGTATAGTGTTTGCTAACAGACGACACGCCGTTCCTTAGTTCACTGTAAATGTACCTGGAGACAGTTGGAAATGCCCCATGTGAGCGCGAAGCTGGGAATGGTCCTGAATATCCACAAGGCGCTGTCCAAGTACGGCGTCTCGTGGGTGTTGTTCTCCCAGTGACCCGTCAGCTGGGGCAGCAGGTAGAGCAGGGACATGCTCGTGTTCAGGACTATACCTGCGGCATTCGTCAGTGACGCGCTCAATGTAGTTAGCACCTCTCGCTGGCAACGCCTTCCTGTTACTAGGCGATCGACTGATTTGTGATGTTTAACGTCCCAAAACCAGCTATGATTATGAGAGACGCCGTAGTGGAGGTCTCCGGAAATTTAGACCACCTGGGCTTCTTTAACGTGCACTGACATCGCACAGCACACGGGCTTCAACATTTCGCCTCCATCGAAATGCAGCCGCCGCGGCCGGGATCCTGGTACTAAATGAAGAAGCACCTTTTCACACTTTCTCTGTGCCCAGCTGTTTCCCAGAAAAAAAGCCGTCACAGTTTGTGGGGGAACCAACAGCTTTTTCGGCGATGATATGAACAAACAAGGTTTATAGGCGAACAACCATACAGTTCCGAGCTCGCTCAGGTTAGTTAGTCAACAAGCTATTTTACGTTATAAGGAATGGTGATAAGAACCATTTTATAGTTTGTATGACACTATGGAGGATTTAGCTGTCTAGGGCTAGGCCAGATGAGAGCGACTCGTACCAGCTACGATGCTGACGCTGGCAATGGCCACGTATCCCGTCGACGGCTGGTCGCAGACCAATGACGCCACGTAAGCGACCGGTATCGAGGCCCACCCGTAGCTCAGCATTATTGTATAGACGGAAGCTGCAAAAAAAAAAAAAACAATCGCACAACCCCGACATAATTACGAGCAAAGCGTTCTTTCTGCGGTTTGCAATGCTTTCAGCGCTGCATGAAAGGGCACGAACATTCTCCTGCAATAGCTGATACAAAGGGTTGTCTCAGAGGGCCAGCATACTGCCAGAAGGCCCACATTTATCAAGGATGTAAACGTAAGCTGTTCATAACAGTGAGGTACTGTCAATCGTGATGTTAGCGAAAGTGGTTAGCTAACTACAAGTCCCTCTTACTAACAACAAACTTTATGTATGCGGCCCAAGGTTCACAGCTGCCGTTGCAGGCGGAGCATTTCAAGTCAACGATAGGCAAACCTTCAATCGCTGTGAAATCCGCTAAGGTGGGTACCACCGAAAGAACAGAGGCTCGATGGCCTCAATGTTCATGACCACTCGTCGGGAAAAACCTCCACACCCAAAATTATCAGAGCCTTACAGTGCGCTCGCTAATACTGTGACGAAAACGTAACCAAGCGACTACGCTTGGGGTAGTAACCACTCATACATTAAAATTTTGGTGTACCTTGTACATGCCCTGTACAAGTTGTGGCAAAATAAACTCAAACTGTAGTGCGCCCGTACTGAGGTACTCAGGATTATTATTGAACACCTGGTTGGGTTTCCTCAATGTACACCTAAATCTGAGTACGCCGGAGGTTTTTGCATTTCACGAGCATTAACATCTTGCTGCTGTCGTAGCCAGGAACCAAACTCGCGCCTCCGTGCTCAGATGGGTAAGAAAATTTTGAATATCGCATGCTCATTAAAGGGCCCATGACAGCCATTTTTTTGTTGGAGACTTTTATGTTCTAATGAGTGGAACAGTGTCTTGTAATCACGGCATGAAGTGGCAAATTCTCCAGCGTGAAGTCTAATTAGTCACAGCATCGTTAATATTGTTGAGCTTTAATGAAGCTTCGAAACGCGCGAAAACTGCAAGAAACTAGCGCCGCGGGGCTAGCGCGGCGGCTGTCGCAAGTGAGTGCAGGCACTGATCATGGTGAGCTCAAGATTCGGTAGCGTTGCGGAGAGCGCGAGCGCCAGACCAGTTGCTGAATTCGTCTGCTCGCCGCACTCGCTTTGCATCATAGCGTGTGTACAATGCGGCAGCTAATCTCGGAGCCCACGCTCGGAGGCCATAGCGCGGGGCGCCCGTGTCTCTCTGTGACGTCACGATATCAACTTACAAAAGTGAAACGTCAGAGATGGCCCACTAACCGCGTCATACTAGTGGCGATGTCGCGAGGTGCTGCAAGCTCGGACGAGCATTCCCGCTTACATTGAAACCATATTAAAATTACTTAGAGGCGACGTTCGCCGCTAACACTCGGTAAAGGTTGCCTTCGTATGCAGGAAAACCAATTAACGCAAGCATCTTGCGTTTGAAATTTTGGTGTCATGGGACCTTTAACTGATCAATATGTGTCTATCCTCCTCATTGTTTAACATTTATATGGCTGACTAAAATTTCCACCCCACGCTAGGCTTAATCCCGGCTTGGCGGCCACCTGTAACTGTCGAGTACTATCCCCGTCACTGCACGCGACGCAGGTACGCACCGAGCGTGTAGGTGTCCGAGTACAGCCGGTGCCAGTCGAGCAGCGCCATGGGCAGGAGGAGCACAAGCGAGCAGACCGCGTGCAGCACCATGTCCACGATGAACGACGAGACCCAGAAGGGCAGAGCGCCCGCACCCGCCAGAAGCTGCAAGAGCTTCACGTTCTGCACCCGCTCCTGCAACCACACACGACGTGCCCCGAGAAGTGACCCTTAGCTTTTGAAAAGCCGCGAACGCCACATCTCACGATCACGTTCACGATGTTGATCAGTTGGTGCGCCATTGTAAACGCACGAGCGGTTGGACGCCAGGAGCGGAAAGGAATGCCCTCTCCTGTCTGTCCCGTCTATTCCCATCCGCTCCTGCCGTCTGACCGCTCACAAATATGAAATATGCAGTCTTTCGTTCCACCGGACGGGACTTGTCATGCGGATTTGTCATAGGCAGTACGTGAAGTCGACTGTGTTACAGGTCATTAAACCCCGTGCAAAGCTGCCTCGCCACGCCGTCTACACCACGCGATGTCGACGTCGAGCTCAACGCTTTATAAGAAATGTCTAGTACTTTCTTTTTTCACCGAAGAGCCGGTTCTTTTTCTTCCTTTTTTCTGGCCACACGACGCTTTTCTACGAGGTCATACCCACACAGCCCAGCTCAGCGGCATTCTAGCCCAGGAAGTACTTGCTAGCCCATGAAATACCAGAGGTGCTTGCTTTTACATGACTTGAACAGAAGGACTGTTTTAAAAGGGAACCAACACTGCACAGACGCCTATTGCCATGTACAACTTCAATAAGTGACTGCAACAAGTCGTCAGCGTCGTTTACTCGCGTTTGTTAAGGACCGCGAAGGGATGAAGGATGAAGGGTGAAGTGGATCGACAATCGTTTATTTCGCTGTTGTACACCATAGCTATGGTTTTATCGTTTTACCGTTAGAGGCCGTTTATTAGCGGCATCAGGCCGGGGCCGCTAATAAACAGCCTCTGAAGCCGCCAAATATTGCCATTATTGTAAACATCTTTCTTGGTAATCTCCGCTTTGCCACGTAGCCTATTGCGAAAACTGACTGCCGTATTTTTCATGTATTCTGCGTACAAGGAAACACCTCGTATACCTGTATGGGGAAGAGGACGTAGGTTGCGGCGAGGAAAGCGAGGCCGACCGGAATGAAGACACCGCACATGATGCGCGTGGCCAGCACAATCATAGGGTCCGGCTCGGGACTCGGGTGCTGCTTGGGTAGCGGGTGGTTGACGACGCGCAGCTGCCAACCCGGCAGGAATGCCCGGGTGGCCGCGGCCAACGACACCACTGCCGAGTGCGGCGAGTACGCGCTGTGCCACGCTGTCACCTGGACATGATGATGGACAGTGTACTCTTGGGACGTCACAATTCGGACGAAGTGTGCACCGATTGTCGATAGGCTAACATTCATTCATTCATTCATTCATTCATTCATTCATTCATTCATTCATTCATTCATTCATTCATTCATTCATTTGTTCCGTTCGTTTGTTTCTGAAAGTGCTGGCGAACAAGCAGAAGAGGTTAGTAATTGTGTACTTTTGCTACAAAAAGAACATTAGAAATGAAACGAAGGAAACCAGAAGAAAAAGTAGTACAGGATGCAGAAAAGAAATTAATCAAGGACAGAAATTAGACAAAAAGAGAATACAAGATTTGGAAACATATGACTATGTGCACGATTGAGTCGAGCGCCGCCACCTCTAGATCAGCCCCCGAGATAAGCTAAACTGTTTCCAATATGCTAAAAGAGTTAAATATTTAGTCACAATAGTCACTACCGGGCACGGCGGTAGCTAAAGTAAAACCTTCGTTCGCTACCTGCGCGATCAAACGAAAACAGCGTTTTCATTCGAAAATGACCTAAAACTGTCCTTCTTAGTGGCATCATTACAAAACAGAGAAAGTAAGATTACACGGAAAACTGTAACAATGTTTCTCCAGACACAACCAGTGACAGTGACTTGCGCAGCAATGTACCCCCATCTCCACCACCCCCCTCCCCCCGCCCGCCCTCTTCAATGGACAAATTTCGAAGGTCGTGGTGTCGGGCCCACAGGCACCGACTTTCGCACGCTTTAATTCATTTCCCTTTATGGCAGTAACGCAGTGTGTTGGGCTTGTGGGCCGTTTATGGCACAATAGTAACATTTCAAGTATAAACTACGAATAATATTCCTTGTTCCTCCCTTAACTTTATTATATATTTGCTCTATTTGGCTGTGGTTAACATAGAAATCGGCTTCTCCATCCATTGCCCTTTAGCAGTTAGCTAAGGGAGTCCTCTGCATAGACGAGATAATTTTGTCAGAAATTAGACATCGTAGACGTCATCATAACCCTCCATAGAAAGCGGCTGGAATAGATTGCCATCAGATTACTTGGCCATTATACGCTCTTAGACATACCTCGATGAGTGGCTGTCCCTCTCTCAGGCGTGCCGAGGGCGCCCGCACGATGGCTTGTAGAGGCACGCTAGACCAGTTGCTGGTCAGCCGGTACCCGGCACCCACCACGAAGCTCCGCCGGTATCTCTGGTAGTTCTCCAGCGCCTGGTCTTGCAACCACTCCCAGGGCTCACCGCGTTTTAGTCGGTGCACCTTGGCGCCTTCCTCGTCCGTCATGTACCTGCAGTGTCACAGCGGCCACGCGAAGTTCGTTTATGTCTATCATTTTCAGCTGACGTGCAAGAACTTTTAAAGGCCCCCGAGCTGTCGGCGTCTCCTCACGTCGTGCTCACGCTCAGAAAACAGCAGTTGAAAACAGGGCCAAGACATGATAATAACTGACCAAAACCGGTTAACATGGATCCATATCAAGAACGATTAAGATAAACCAGATTACTATAATAAAAGAAAAGATACAAATTAGCGGTAATTAATCACGTGAATAGATCAAATTAAGCGATAATTTGAAAATGCCTACGATAAGCCCAAAGGACACGCAAGGGAACCACAGCCGAATCGCTGCGCCACAGCAACACAAGCTTACATACCCCAGATTTAAACCGTTTAACACCCGCCGAAAAGTATTTCTGGCTACGCCAGTGAATGGAATGCACATTTAGTTAAGGACGACAATGTATTTTCGTTTTGTACGGTCGTCTACATAATCGCCAACACTATATCCATCAAGCACTGAGCGAGTTGGGTTTTTAATAAACATCAGAATCTCATAACAGCTCAATATTTCAGATGCTCCCTTTAAACGTATACCCTCGCAGCAACGACAACGGGTGAAGAGACCCCTTGGAATCAGCCCCCGTGGTGGTTATAGATCGAGTTTATTAGCGCGGGTAACGCGAGACAATTCGTAAAAATCCAGGACCCGAAATCGTACCTCGCATATCTTCGAGTGGCCAAGTTGTTCGTGCTCTCGTCAGCCGTGTAAAAGGCAATCGTGCGACCGAAGATCTTGCGCAGGGAGTAGTCGACGGCCCCGGAGTAGATGAGCTTTCTCGAGATGTGCGTTTGGTTCATGAACACGAACAGGAAGATGACCTGCAACCGCCCGCCAGTACACTCATGCGCTATTGTATTGTTTTCAAAGACAAAGTGTAAAAACTACCTTTCGTCATGACACGCCCGCACTCATGTTTTCGAAACGGCGCGCCATTTGACGCACATGGTTTTCTTGATGACCTGTGTATTCTTATTACTGCCGCGAAGGAAGCTTGAAGCGCGAGCGGTGACTCGTATTTCACGACACAACCACTGCTCGCCGAACATGCCGTGTTTACTCGGATAATTTGCGCGCTCGCGTAGTTTGCGCACCCTTACTTTTTAGCAAGGTCTAGAAAAAATATTTGTTCAGTGTGTCCTGAACATGTCGGTGGCGTGATCGGTACAGCTTACAGCTCCTATCGTCATGTAACGAATGGTTCTGAGTTCAAATCCAGGCGTGTGCTACTTTTTCATAGTCAAATGTGTGTTCATTTCTTCGTACATCCACTTCCGTAATCGAAGTACGTCAACCATATATTGGTGTACTGCGGCATAAAACATTTTCGTGCCAATAAAACTTTTTTAACGTGCGTATTTTACACTCCTCCTGCCGTATGAGCTAGCCCTGCGGCACGCGCGCATAGACGGGCCGTCTCTATGTTCCCGCGATTCGACTAAATCCATAACAACACTGTTGATTTCGACAGGGCTTTACCATAAGCCCATCGTGACTTAAGTGGATCTTCAGAACGGTAGGGCGCACTACCTGCACAGCAGATTTCAACTCGCAAACTTTTGCAGATCGAAATGAGAACCATGCAGCCGCCATGTACTGTAACATGAATGGCAGGCACGCTTTTGATACCGGCGTTTTGAAAAGCTCCAAACAGCGCCCGTGACAACGATTCCCACTAGGACGTCTCGGCTAGTGATTTCAAGTGTGTACCACGACCTGGCGTGGCTAGTTAATGTACGTGTTCTGTTAAATGAACAAGTACCTTCATTTTTGCTGCAGCACTCGAATATCCTCTTAATGTATATGGTCCGTGTCACGACTGTTGAGAGGTTTTTTCGGATGCGTTCGCGAAGTTTCCGCATTAGTTCGCGAGCCCTCTTTTCAGGCACCTAGATTAGTAAAAAAAAAAATTGTGCTCAAATTGTGCGCAAAGTGTGCGTGTAAATATATGGCACAAAAACGCAGCATGCCAGATGTTTTGCCGTGGTACTAAAGAAGCGGTGATAGAATCGTTGAGAAACATGAAGACATGCCCAGAGTTGTTTGCCTGCCTCCATTCAATTGAACACAGAGGAACCTTGACTCCCTAAGCCGTACTTCATTCGCTGGACCGTCCGCATCGAGCGTGATCCGCTGACTAGGCGCAATTCTAGCCTCATAAATCGTCCTAGTTTCCTGCGCCCTAAATTTTCGCTTGAAATTCGTGTCCGCGTCAATTTAACGACACGTCTCCCCTTAGGTACTTCTCTTTCAACAAATTTTATGCCCCTTTCCCATTGCGCATGTCCAGTGGCAGTTCTGTCGAGCAGCCTCGTTTCTAGTGACATACATTTCGATTATGGATATCATTTATGGTCTAGTTTTGTTTCATTGTGTCACGATTTTACTCTACATTCCTTGCTTGCCGCCATTACGGCATGATACTCCAGGCTTCATTTCATCGTTCGGTGATCTGCATATTGTAAACTACCTTCCTCGGGAATGCGTTGGCGACTGAAGGCACTGAAAATAAATAAATAAATAATGAAACAAATAAATAAATAAATAAATAAATACCGAAGCGGCCCACATTTATAGCACAGCAGCAGAACACCTATTCCCGCGGGCTTTAAACGCGGCTCTCGTCTTTGAATACCATTCCTTGTGTAACTCGGAAACACAGTCCCTCCCTTGCCCGCTCCCCCTCCCCCCCCCCCCCTCCTTCCTCGTCCTCCGCATCCGTCCCTTTAAGGCGCACTTCGGCAACGACTTAGGATTCTAGCATTGCGCATCATGAAGAACGAACTTCATGGTGCGCGATGTTTGGCAAGACGCTGAAAACATGAAGTTGTTATGCTTTCGGTGTTACCTATCACACGAATTCAGTTACATGCCCAAGGGCCCGTAAAGACCCCGATGAGCGAAAAGATTAGAAAGGAAGAAAGGATGGCCACGTTCAGTTAACGACCAACAACATGGCATCTAGTAGCCGTCAAAAAAAGCGCGTACGGAAAAGAAAGTTCAGGATACTTGCTACACTTGCATGGCTAAAGTCAAAGAATACTATAACAAGCTGAACGAGCGCCGAGTCGCGACTGAGGAAAAAAAAAAAAGCTTGTTTGAAGAATACACGAAGAAAACCGAATCGTACCAAAGCAAACGAGTGCAGAACGGAGCAGGAAATGCGTGAGACAGGCACAGCTGTCACTGACGGAGAAAGGGTTCGCATTTCTGCTTAGCACAAGCTCCGAGAAATGATTGTTATAAGGGCAACTATATTCCCTCCCCCGTTTTGCCCTCATTTGCTTTGTTACGGTTCGGTTTCATGCGTGCATTTTTCAAATAATATACTTTTTCAGTTGAGACTCGGCGCCCTTCAGGTGCATTCCAGTCTTCCTCGTATCATCTTATCCTCAACCACGCAGCTGTACTGTAAACAGACTCCTCACTCACCGAGAGCGGCAGCAGGAGCATGAGCATGGGCAGCCTGAAGTCTCGACGTCCGTACTGCAGCCGCTTGACGACGAGGGCAAAGAGCCGCTGCTGTCCGCTCGGGTTGATGCCACCGGCAGCCGCCTTGTTTGCGTCAACCAGGGCGCACGGGCAGTCGGGTATCTCGGGCACGCCTTCGTCCTCTCGCTCGCCCGGGTCGCGGTCCACGCAGCGAAGGACGTCCTCGAGCGCCGCCACGAACACGGACACCGAGTCGAGCAGGTACGTGCTACGGTTCTCCTCAATCTCGCGCAGTAGCTGCGGGTGAGAACGGGATTTAAGTTGAAGTTGGTCGGCATACTCAAGCGTATACTCACACTCACTCATTTCAATGGTGTAAGTATGAACGTGAGTGACTAGCGGTGAGTGTGAGTAGTGGTGAGTATGAACTTCAGCGAGTAGGGATGATGATGATCGTGGTTGGGTTAAGGAAATGACGCTGATTTCTGCAGCCCATGTCGGGAGCACGGCTAAGCGTCCGTGGGGGTAGGGGAAAGGGACAGAAAGAGATAGAAAGGAGAGAAATGCCGTAGTGGAGGGCTCCGGAAATAGTGAACATCTGGGGTTCTTTAACGTGCACTGACAACGCACAGCACACGGGCCTCTGGCACTTCCGTCTCCATCGAAAATGCGGCCGCCGCTGCCGGGATCGAGCTCGCGTTTTTCAGGTGGCAGCCGAGCACCGTAACCACTACGCCACCGCGGCGGACCAGTGTGTAAGGATAAGTGTGAGTAGAAGTGAGCATGAACGTGCGTAAGCAGTGTGGGTGTGAGTAGAGGTGACTATGAATGTGAGCGTGAGTAAAGGTGATTGTGAAGGTCAGTGAGGAGCCGTGAGCATGAGTATAGGTGAGTGCGAACGCGAGTGAGTAGCCGTGCTTTTAGCACACTTACTGCGCACAACGGGGAGACAAGTGAAACACTATATATGTTGTTTTCCCGAAGAAAGCCGCCATCTTGGGCTTTTACACAAGCGATTTCTCGGTTTTGAACGTCGTAAAGTCGAATCAACGATATGTCGTGAAGTGACTAATGCGTCTATGCGTCTACAATTCAGCGTCTACAGTAGTACGCTCAATTTTAGTAATTACAAGGACAAAACGTCCAGTTATCAGTTCAAGATGGTGGTGGTCGCCAAAGTACACCTGTAATATAGTCTATAGGTCTCGCAAGCCACGTTTTCTGTAATACTCACCTGAATGAGCGTGTTGACGCCAGGGTCTCCCACGTTCGCATTGAGTGTCTGGTGGTCATCGGCCTTGATCTGAGCACGCGGTACGTAACGCCGAACCAGGCCGGCTAGAGCGCGAGCTGGGCTAAAGTTCTTCATACCGGCGCGGATCCAGTAGCCTGTGCCTGCGTTAACGGGAATCATGTAGCACTCACCCGACTAGGCTATTGCAACGAAAGCCTAGAAGCAGGGAGAACTCTCGGCAGCGTTGTCTCGGGTCCACGAGAATGCTGTATACAGTATTCCACTCGCACCTGCTACATTTGAACAGCGTGCCATTCCTAAAACTCACAGTAGAGACCGAAAACTACCAAAAGCAGTTCGTTAATTATCATGCACGAGACCCTTGTATTACATTTATATAGCGGCTCTATAAAAGGTTAGAGCTTGTATACAGCATGCTCAATCTCCTCACTTAAACCAAACTTGATTTTCGATAGTTCAGAGCGCGATGTCACGAATGACTGGAAATAGCACTGCAGAAACCAGGAATATTGGCGTTTTCTTTTTTATTTTCATTTAGAATGTGCTCAACATCCCAATATATGAGTGTACGCACTCTGTGCATATGCTCGCACAGTTCAGTACACCAAGTGACCAGTGCAGCAAAACGTGGTGAACTGGTGCTATGAGACTTCCCGCGTATACACAGCTGCATATGTAAAGGAACTGTGGAGGACACTGCGTTTGTTTTGGCCACTTATGGCTAACTCGTGCGCGCGGAAATAACGGGTAACGCGGGTCCCCTGCACTTTAACCCCACCGAGGCCCAGCAATGAACCCAAGGACGTTTAAGAAGCTTTTCAACAGCTTGAAATCCATAGCCACTAACCAGTACACGAAGCGCATACAACTAGCGAAATGCAGGGGCGACGGACAAGACCAAGAGACTGGCATGAAACAGCGCTAGGCTTATAGTGAGCCACTGTTGACTGCGTCGAAGCTCATCGACTGCGGATTGCAGTCGGTTAAATCATACGTACCGTACGTGGTGCGCAGAAAGAGCGGCGAGCCGCAGCAGCGCAGCCTTCCGGACTGAGAGGACGGCGATGCGGTCGCCGAGCGTGTCGGCCTCCTCCATGCTGTGCGTGGTCAGCAGCATCGTCTTGTCCTCGTGGAAGCGCAGCACGCATTCCCACAATGCACCCTTGCACTCGGGGTCCGCACCCGCTGTGGGCTCGTCTAGAACCACGATCTGCGGCACGAACAAGTGCGCACGCAGGTTGTATTCCCAGCGCGAAATTCGACGGCTCACTTAGCAATAGATGTTCAGTGCTATGAAACTTCAAATATATATTCAAGAATTCACAACTCGCAGGCGTTCATTCTGCATCGTTTTATCTAAATAGTCCTTCATGCACTCAGCTCCAACTCATGAGCGACAAAATGCGCTGAACGTGCTGAAATTTCTCAGGAACAGTAACAAAATTTTTATTCTGTTTCCGCAATCTACTTCAAATCGAAATAATTTCATAAGTTGCGGAATGACGTAGTAAGTTCCAAAATAACAGTCCCGTCAAAAGTCAGTTCCTGCCTTTTGTTTTATCCCTCCTTACTGAAGTCGACAAGTGCTGTACAATGAGGACCCTGCAGCAGTAGACGTCGTGAAAATAGAGAATACTGTTCGTTGTCCTTATGTCGCACTCTACTTAGTAATTAGCATCCCCGGTTAATAATGAACCACCAAATAGCCGAGCATGATGATTTAATTCAGTCACTAATGAACCCAAACTATCTAGCCTGGCTTTCAGTTTCCGTACAAGTCACAATCCTCGGGTGTTCTTTACCTAGGCCTAATCGTCGTTACGTGACTCGCTCACTAACCCTAAGTGCTTTCTGCCCCTAAGGTCAAATGCAGTTAGGGTGCTCGGCTGCTGACCGGGAAGGGGTAAGTTCTACACCGGCCACGAAGGCCGCATTTCGACGACACGTTAAAGAACCCCAGCTGGCCGAAATTTGCTTGCGAGGCCTTTCGCTAAGGCGGGCCTCGTGATCATATCGTGGTTTCGGCACTTAAAAACCTCAGCATTTGTATCACACTCAGCGGTGCCCTTTCCGCGCTAATGGCGAGCCACTGACCAAAGGGCTCCCGACAATGGCAACGCCGAGCTGCAGCTTCCGCATGGTGCCCCAGGACAGGGAGCTGGCTAGGGCGTCGCGCTTCTCGGCCAAGTTGAACGCCTCCAGTATCTCCTCGATCGCCTCGTCGCCCGTTGCCCAACTGTCGCTGCGGATCTGTGCAGACCACAATGCCTCCTCTTAACTCCGCCCTTTGTGTGCATTGTGCGAAATGACTTGGGTCGGCTTGCTAGAGGTCTTGACGGTGTAAGAGACTCAAGCGAGAATGGTAGATCCGACACGTAAAACTTAACGAGTAGTGGAAAGGACGTAAGAACCAATTACTGCTGGCAGCACACATGTTAGCATTTCCAAGCACATCTGAATTATGATCGTTTTAGATTATAAAAAAAAAGAACGACATTTACTTCTGTGTTAAGCAAGGCCTCAACAAAGTGTGAGCTCTTGCACACAAGAAAACTGACGCTGAAAAATATGATGAAATTCGAAACGTCACACGTGAGTGTTTGAGAACGAAGCTCACAGAAAACAAATTTGGTCTTTACTAATCCAGCTGAACAACTTTTTTTTCTTTTTGTAAAAGAACTCAAATAAGTCGGGGCATGCCACTCTAAGGTTTATTTTAATTTAGAAAACTTTTCTGAAATTCAGCTTCGGTTCGATATTCGTGCAAAGAACTACTACTTTCTGTCGCACGAGGATACGAGCAGTGCGCACCCTGGCGAAGAACTGCAGGTGTTCGAGGACGGTGAGTCCGAGGAAGAGCACGTTCTCCTGCGGGCAGAATCCCATGGATCGGCGCGCGGAGTCCGTCTCGAGAGCGACGTTGAAGCCGGCCACGTAGACGCAGCCCTCGGTTGCCTGTTCGAGGCCCGTGATGAGGCGCAGCAGCGTGGTCTTGCCAGCCCCGTTTCGACCAAGCAGCACCGTCACGTCACCCGGGTACGCCTTCAGGCTTACGTGACGCACGGCAACCGTCTGATTGTGGTACACCTGAACGCACGTACAACAGACACGTCGTATTGTGGTGTGCGTCCTCGCACGAAGCCCTTTCTCCCGTTTGCAGGTGCCTTTGGCGAGACTCGCAAGGAATCATTTGTGCAAGAATGACCACGTAAGGGATAGCATAAGACGCACAAAGTGAATTGCACACTGTCTCTTTCCATTCTCTTTGATCACCAGTTGGGCGTGCGCCAAAAATCTTCCGAAACTAACCCTCCACCCAACCCTTCCCCGGAGGGCTGGCAGGCGGCCCTGCTCGGCTGTTTTGACCTGACGGCCCAACGGGCCTTGGTCGAGAGGGCCCCGGCCGCGGCCGACGCCAATGGGCTTCCGCATTTATTACTTCTGTAAATAAGTGCTTTTTTCAGTCAGTCAGTTTTCCAAAACTCTATTCATATAATTCATCGGCAACTTAATGCCTCCACCTTAGCTAATTAGCCAACCTTCCCGCGGTATGCGAGAAGAAACTCCGACAAACAGGCACTGCTCATGAAAGTTCGCTACGAAGACTTTTGGAAAGGCAGAAAGTTGGCTTTTTAGCAAACTGGAGTCAATGTGGGCGAAGCACGCTTTACAGGACGCTTGCGCACTGCCGTAGTTGTGAGATGCACGTCTACACTCTCAGGAACTGTTTTGTTCGACGCTTTGACTAGAATTTCAGTACACCACGCTGTGCCTACACTTTGTAGGAGACATGTATATACAGTGTAAATTCGTCGATACATCCTTCCCAGAAGCCAGAAAATAAACATTGTCATCGTAAAGTCGTACTATTCAATACAACCTGCATAAGGCGTGGAAAAAAAAGGCACACTAGGGGACAGCTCAATCAAAAGAAATTCATATGGAACTAATCGGTACTGCGCCAAATTACGCAAGGGTAGTATCGTCGCTGGACGCCACACGAACCGCAGCCAGCGCACGTTTATTAGGCAATGTTGAAATAACTCGTCAATCCATGCACAACTCTTTTTCTTTATAATGTCCGTAAAAAGCTTTTATGGAAGTTAAAGAAGACGCCACCGTTTTCTCAGCCGACTAAGCAATGGCGACAAAATTAAATCTAGCAACATGAAATATGATAAAGCTACGAGTTTCACAAATACCAGTAAACGGCTACATACGTGGTCGTATTATCGAATTTCCGCTGGAAACGCGATCCCATTAACCGCATACAAGTATTGCTCCTTATAGGATGTCGACCTCATTATCCCGAACTCGTTATTCCGAAAAACGAATTACGCATCATCAAGCAAAAGAGACGCCAAATCTAGTCTTGTTTAAAAACATTGACAACCGCTACCCTCAATTTCCCATACAGCACCGGATCTAGGGATCCAGCAAGCGCGAAAACCGGTAGCGACGCTCAAGCACCAACACTTCTTAAGGACTACGTGCTCTTCTCTGCGTGGCATCACGCTACCAGCCACAGGTTTGCCTAGCTTTAGCTACGCAGTCAAACTTTCCCGTGCGCCTCGGCAACTCGCCTTGGTGACGTCGTTGAGCACAATTCCTGGGTTCGTGCGATCCCCGACGCCTTCTATGGGGGCGTTGGCTTCGGACGAGTCCGTGGTCGACTCGCTGATGGTCGCTTGTCTACGGCCGCTGTGTAACCAGTAGCTCCGCTGTGCGAAACCGAGGACATCGACGTGTTAGCTGAACGCAAGCACCCTTACACACAAATTGCGCGCATTTCGTCACGCACCCGGCAGTGTCGGTGAAAAAGAAAAAAGAAGTCCGTTATTTTTCACTCGCTACAGCCTCAGAATTCGAAGACACTGGCAGGCATGTGTAAACAAATGATAGAGGTGGGGGAGGAGTGCTGAGAAAAGCGGTATCGCCATCACGAGCTCTCAGTCACATAGCATCAAATCTGCTAACTCTACCCACCGTTTGCAACACGGTCATCGTACGGCAAATGCAGGGCTCAAATTCATCTTTAATGAAGCACTCGACCACGGATTCATCCTCGTTGTCGAGTGCTTAAGTCAACGATTTGATTTTAAATCAATACATTGCGAGTATGTATTTGCACTGTTATGCATGGTGAAAGAAATTCACAGGTTGGACGGCTGAGACGCGCTGATCCCGAACTCGGAAAGGTATAGGAGAGCGTGCGCGCTACACGGTGACACATAGCTTGCCTTGCTAAAGAACAGTGGGTCCTTGGGGATGCCATACTGCCAGGGCCAAACGTTGTCCAGGTACCAGACAAACATGCCGTAGACGATGCAATAGCAGCACACAACCAGCGTCATGCCGAACAGGGTCACGTTATCGTACGGCGAGCCCGTAGCTCGGAAGTTGCTCCAGCGTGCCCCATCGTCTGCGTGGTAACCGTGAGAGGTGGCATGAGTATTATGTTCTCGTACTTTTTTGTACATGTGCATTGTTAGGGGTCAAACAGAAAGAAGTAAGGAAAGGCCAAAGGGGCTAACCAATAGAGCAATAGAGCATTTTGTTCGCCACCCCGTGCTGGGCTGTCCGAGGCGCTTCGAGGCGATGAATAAGCGCTAGCCTGCTGACGCGACAGTGAGAGAGAGAGAGAGATTCTTAAGTTGAAAAAGAAGAGAAAAGCACAGGGTAGTAACTGACTCTCGTCGAGGAGGACACCTCAACCGTCCTGTGCGGGGAATGGGGGAGGGGACTAAAGCAGAGAAACAAAGACAAAGTAGAACTGAGAAGAGGGAGACACGGGCGTAGTAACCATACTATACAGCGCACGGGGACACATCAAGCTTGACACGTAGGAAAAAGACTAGTTTGTCATAACCGCCCAGCCAACCCCCTGTCCTCGATGAAGTAGAGGAGGGCGGAAAGAGCGGAGACAGTGAATGTTCACGTGACAGTGAGTGGGAAGAAGGGGGAACAGAAGGAATGAGGGAGGGGGGTGGGGGGGGGGGAGGTCAAGCCGCTTCTGGAGTCATAGCAACGACACTCAACTGTTCTCTTCGTGCAGGGAGATGATGCGGAATATCCAGTGCACGGCCATGTTCGGGAACACGGAGCTGTGGATCTTCTGGCCGAGCGAGAGGTCCACGTACTCGGCCGACCCGGGCACGTCCATGAAGAAGATGGGCACCTCGTACGTCAGCGTCCACAGGCACACAGTGGCGAACACGGCGTACACGGCTGCCACCGAAGGGGACGAAAGCAAGGATGAGCAGCGAACTTTTTGCAAGAACAGCGGGGCAATTATTAAACGCGTAGCTTGCTCACCACACGAGCAAACTAGGAATTTGTGGACGCATCGACTTCGCATTGTACCACACACCATTTGCCAGGAGCACCTATTCACGCGATATATAACCTTTTTTAAACGGTAGCGCTTTAAACGTCGCAATGCGATGCCGCCCTTTCACGTCATGTCTCAACAACGAAATCCCGCATTATTAGCGTGCAGCTTGCGCGACTCGGCGAAAAATTACGTAATGTCTCCATCAGCTGTGCCAGTTTAATGTTTGAAATTATTTCCGACCAGCAGGTTACCTGTCTTCACGCGCAGATAAACTTAAAGTACGGCTTCGCGCATAAGGGCGGATGTTATTTTTTTTTTCTCAAAACCGATTACAGAATGAAATAACTTACCAACAGATGCTGCTGCCTGCAGGACAGCGGATTCATTTTTGTAAACCTTGTGACGCCCACAATGACATTAATAATGAACCCGCTCGTAAAGTGCGAATAACTGAGGGAATAAAAACGCCCACACGAACGCTCACGAACGCTCACGAACGACCCACATCTAATGTATTTAAATGGAACATCTGAAGTGCAAAGTTGCGTTCGTGTGTTCTTTAATATTTCACTGTGACTTTCCCACACCCGTGAAATGATGTTACACTTCAATATTACAAAACCGTTCGGTAGTACTAGCGTGTTAAAATACGCGAGCTTTCTCACGCGTCTTGACGACACAGCTGACGAGCAGGCAGAAGAGGTCGCAGTAGACGGCGTATAGCATGATCATGGCCAGCACCAGCGTGAAGTCGCTGTGCGGTAGCAGCGCTGGGGCGCAGAACAGCGGCAGCTTCATGAGCGCCGTCATGAGCACCGCCACCACCGCCATGACCAGCAAACCGCTCATGTACGCCGAAAGCCAGTACACAGTGTCCGACACACCCGCGATGTGCAGCAGCTCCTGCGTGCGAAGGTGTGAGCACCCTTTAATCTTCTAGAAAACACATCAATCCCTTTTCCCATGAAGCGTGTTTAACAGAACAGAAGCAACACGTTCCAGGCGACCATCGTCTCATCCTACGACACAGGTCATATAATAAATGTATGTGCAGGACTGTGCCGTTATTTGCCTCTGCTCTCGCTGCTACCGCTATTTCAACACAGACTATCAGCTATTACTCCCACATTCAACGAACGCTGCGAAACGAACTTCGCTCCCGAAGAGTTCTCAATGAGAAATACATCATTGCCTGTAAAGACTTCTGCACATTGAGCAGTCTTCTGGTTTACCACAAAACTCTCTTGATCCGGACACGAGCTCCACAAAATGTGCAGACTCCAGACGTCCAGACATTGCGCAAAAATATTTTTCTCGACAATTAAAGCGCATCACCCGAGTCCCGTCTTCTATCATATGGTCATACGCCCTCTAAAAGTGCGGATTTTTTTTCCTGCAGTCTATTTCCTCAATAGTTCCCAGCTAGAGAATCGAAGTTCTCCCTTGCTAGGATCATAACGGCGGGGGTTGCAGTATGCACGACGGAATAGATGCGCCCTGCCAGTGTATTGCTGCATACTATATACTAGCGTTTCAAGAACCAGCCAGCAGCCACTCTCCTCCATATACGCCTGGTGAGGCTGCCTTGCACATTCCTTCCTGGCCTTTCCATATTATCTCGGTTGTACGACAGCTGCAGCTGCTATTAGTTGTTCGTGTCGCTGAGCGAGCCAAAGGCGATGAGTGAAACGCAGCTGCGTGCCGCAGTGGTTCCTGCTCATGCACAGAAACACGCTAGGCTAGCGAAGTTCGTGCAAGCTACACCGCCAACACACACTGAAACTTTTCCTGCGTCTGGGTTTGGCATAACGCAGATTAGCGTGTGTTGGCTATCAGGGCACACATGAAGACAAGAAACTTGTACGAAGACTTAACCTATTCTTTCGCACCATATGAGGCCACGCGTGATCCTAGGAGCCCATATATTTTGTATGCAAGTTCCCACGCCAATTTCTCGACTTCCAGGAGGACAACATATTGGGCTAGTTGGTATGATTCCATATTGGATAAACAACGCTACGAAACGGTCCCGTTTTGTAGCGCTGTGTTAACCATTATGGTTCTCGACTTCTTTGAAGGATGGATATTATACTTAACTACGTGAGAAGCGAAACGAGGAGTATAAACTGAACATGCACAATAAAAGAGCATAGCGAGAAAGAATGCTACGGAATTAGGCGTTGATTGGGTGCTCGGTGGGAAGCTTCCACACTAAGTCGCATGGTCATGTGTGAGCTCCGATTCGTGGGAACGCCCTAGACAAGATTTTCCCTGACGAAAACCTATAACATTTTTCTCTCTTCTTAGATATCTACACTTTCTAATAAACTGCAATCAGCAATATTAAAAAATAATTACAAGTTTTTCTTGTTTCTCAATATGTCTGGACGCTGGCCTTATAGTCAGCATCGCAGTGCCAATCCTGAAGCGACACCAGCACCTCACTGCAGTTACGATCCCTAATCGGATCGCAACGCGTTGAAATTTAACTTGCTTGCGCAAGGCGCATTCAATTAACATTAATGTATGCGAGCTGCAAATGTACAGAGTATCAAGGAACCAGTCAATACGACATACCATTGCGTAACAAATACGGGAGACATTTATTCCACATGTAATGGGAACTAAGTAAACCATTTAGATTCTGCAACCATTATCTACACAGCGAACAAGCCTATCGTGGCCCAGTCCTAAGCTGCTTCATCTGCTTCGCCATCAGAGCCATCGGAGCCTATTGCTGCGAAGCTGGACAGTCTGTTGCGCCGCGCCTTACAGCGCAACCGATATTGGTAGTCATCTGCGGCCGCCGCGTCCACTACCTTCATGCCGACGGACTTCTCGTCTGCGATGCGCTTGACGGCGACGGGCGCGATCACGATGAAGCCGTACACGACGCAGAGGTCGGCGATACGGCGCGCGCCACCGCCCCAGCCTTTGGCCTTGGGCGCTGGAAAGCGACGTGTCTGGAAGTACACCGGCGGCAGCGGGTTGTCCAGGCGCGCGGACTCGGCACGCGCGACGGCCAAGTTCAACCCGGACACCATGGGCAGCAGGATGCCTGCGAGATTCAGTAATCCTAAGCCGGTGGCGGTCATCATCGTCATCATGATCATCCTAACTGATGTCCACTGCAGGACGAAGGCTTCTCCCAACGCTCTCCATCCACTGCAGTGAAAGCTGTAGTGCAGAGCAGCGATTCGCCTGTGCTTTCCTTGCGATTCTGTTGGATTTTTCCCCGGCGTTTTCGTATTATTTTCGCTTAATTTGATATTATTATGCGATTACTTACCGTTTATGTGTCATACTACACTAACCTGATTTATCTTAACCGTTCTTTAATGTAGGTCCGTTTACTTTGTTCTGAACCATAATTGATCAGTTTTATGGAAATTCATCCAGAAACTTGTGATGCTGCGTATTCACCTGTGTTTCTGTGGTGTTTCTGTTGTGTTTATCTTGCGTTTATCTTCGGCGTTTCTGAATTATTTTCGCCTGATTCGACCTCATTATGCAATCTATCCTCAATCTGTATCTTATTTCATTATACTAATATGGTTTACTTTACCGGTTTTTAATCTAGATCCATCTTAACCGATTTTGGTCAGTTATTAGCACGATCTGGCCTTACCTTCAACCACTGTATTCTGAGCGTGGGCATGACGACAGGAGATCACAAGAGAACCCCCCGGAGCACTTCCCCGAAGTGCTCCGGACTTAGAGGTTAACTGGTATTGCAGCGATACGTCTCATCGCCACCTCACTCGGCTACCGGAGCAGTGGGAAACAATCCCTACCGTCATTATAGGTGGTAGTTCGGACGAGCCGGTTATGACATCATGATATGGTACGCACTGACCAGAGCGCACGCTGCTTCTTGTGGCGTATAAGTACTCATGTCCCTTACTGTTAATTAGTTATACGTAGCGCACCGTGTGTTGTGTTTTCTTCTCTGTCCGTGTCGTCATTCTCGCAGTGTTTTTTTTTCATACTTCCGTCAATAACTACAGCGTTATTTCCACCTAAAGTATACCTTTTCCAACATTATCCCAGGTATAAATTTCCTAGTATAATCCATCGTTCCAATTTGCTATCGTTTTTGCACTCATTTTCTTTCTCTTAGTTCCCCGTGTATACACTTGCAAATTGACGCTGTTCTACGAACTGCTAAATTGTACTTTTCAATGTGTACTCGCATTCGAACACTCGTATAACGCACGCCTATTTCTCTGTTATCGCTATAGACTAATATAAGATTCATGGCAAGATTCACGGCCGGCACCATCTTGGACTGTTACACGAATGATTTCCCAGTTGTGTGCACCGTAACGTCAAGCTACCAAGGTCATAACACGTCGAATGCATAGGTACACTTGTTTTGATCCGTACTTCCCGGTTATACACGTACAAAACGGCAACGTTAGCAGCCCAAGACAACGGTACTGAAAGCATCCGTAAAATAGTCACCATATGCCGTCTTGTCGCAACAACTCCGGCGCTTATTACGCACATCTAAACATGGGGCCGACAAGCTCTTTTCTCCCGTCGGTCAGCGAGCTCCTCTAAAATCCGCCGCATCAAGGTTGGCTGAGATATTCTTTCGGAACATATTTAGCGCAAGGCCCTGGTTTCTATTCTCTATTGTAGTGCATCTGCTTGTACATTCGTACATTTTCGAAAGGCCAGTTAGTTCCGTGTTATGTTGTATCCCATCTATGTATTTTGAAGAGCCTTTTGTAACTGCCTGTTGAATGAATATATTTGTTTGATCACCCACCCATGGCTTTGACCCGGTCTTTGAACCACTGCTGGCGTTTTGCTAGTCCACCAAAGGAACCTGAAACTTAACTGTCCACGCTATCGTGGGGTCACCTTCGGGGAACTGATACATTGGTTCTTGGAATATTTCCAGTGTGCAATATAGCTCGGTACCGCTAACATTACCTTCAAACACACTGCTCTAAGTGACATATACGACTCCGGTCCACCCGCCCGCTGATCACTACAAGTTTTTTTTATGCAGTACCCGGGCTGCTAAGA
Organism: Hyalomma asiaticum; assembly: GCA_013339685.2. NCBI lineage: Eukaryota > Metazoa > Arthropoda > Arachnida > Ixodida > Ixodidae > Hyalomma > Hyalomma asiaticum. Next base: position 25,230,709 of record CM023483.1, read on the forward strand.
ACTATACAGTCAACGTGTGTGTGCGCTCACGCGGCAGTTCTAGAAAACTTACCGTTCAACCAGAAGGGGGCCTGTTTCTTGGGGTCGCTGCCCACAAATGTCTGTCTGGTGTAGAACTCCTGCCACGACGGGAATCGCAGCTTGTAGCTGAGCATGCCCTCCTCTGCCCGTTCGAACACGACCCCATAGTTGTTGGCAAGGCCCAGCGCGTTGGTGCGCACAGATAGGTTGGCCACCATCTCAGACTCGTTGGGGAACCGCTCTAGCTTGACGGCAGGAAAGGCCTGGCGTAGGATTTCTTCGCCGGTAACGTTGCCTGTGCGTAACGACGACGTAGTCTCACACACTAGAGTCGCCGATCGAGCATTTAGTTCTGGTGGTGCGGCGATGATTGGATTACAGTTCGGGAATCCAATCATCGAATCGCCTCCGCCAGTTTTCCGGGTGCAACCAATCAGCGAGCAAGAGATCAAAACGGTGTTCGCAGACACTTAGCTCCCAGCACTGAGACAAGGCGGTGACATGATTCCACTTCTAAGTACGGTCCTACACCGCGTTCGATTCCGGTTCGAACCCCACTAACCAGGGACGAACCCACGAGTGCTTCGACCGCGTAGCGCTGGTCATCGGTTCGATCCCTGACGAGTGTTAATGGCAGAGAAAGTAAAGAACGTTCATGCAGTTGGGTCTAGGTGAACTCGTGGCTGACTAGAATAGTTCCAAAATAGTTTGCACCCCTCCCCCCATTCCGCCCCCTCGTTTCTTGCGGCGTACGTCTGTCGTAAACGGCGCGAAAAATCCGATGGTTTGTAAGTGTGGCCCTTCGACATAGAATCGGTATTTCACACAGCGAAACAAAGCAAAAAGCTTGTTGCTGGTCACAACACAGCACTGAAAACAGAACGACAGAAAGCCCGACTTATGGATTCATTATGTACTACAGCCCGCGTATGCACCCTTACCTTACTTTATTACTAGGAACAGTGTTTCTTCAATTTCTTATAGCACCAAAATAGCACCATATGTTAAGTACCTAGGTTTTAATGCTGTAACAACAGCGTGGCCTCCGCGCACGAATACTGCATGGCGTAGCAGTCGCCATATAGTTTCTTAGAAGAGGACGCTACAGTTAAGTGTGGAATAAATAAGGTCTGTATATGACTACATGTCCATGGTCTCGGCGCAGGCAGTGCTCAAGAAAATACAGGGACAGTTAGTCGTCGAGCTATAAACGTGCCTGGCGCCGGAACGAAGCCAATGGAGGAAGGGAAGTTGATCGAAGGCCTGACCACGCTGGGCGCTTCGCTGTCGCTGCCAGCGAACGTGGTGCCAATGGTGGGTATGGGCAGCGGGGTGTCGCCTACGCTGTAGCCGTTGCAGTGCAGATAGTTCTGCACCACCGTCAGCAGCAGCGGCGTCAGCACCTCCAGCGCCGTGATGGCCCAGTTGCGTCGAAGTCTGTACAGGTAGACGCTCTTCCAGAGCAGCAGGCGCAGCTGGCGCCAGCGCATCACCCTGCGTGGAAAAATATAGAACAGTTGGACGTTAGCGAGTCTCACCGTTGCCATGTAAGACCATGTAAGAGACATCTCCATACGTTCCTTACCAGAGTCGCGCATGACTAGTTATCACGACTTATTGCACGATGCGCTTTGTTTGATAGAAAGTGGAGCGTCATCACCAAACAAAAGTTTGTTTTACATGCTGTCCTTACATTTCTACAGCCCCGCCACGGTGGTCTAGTGGCTATGGTACTCGGCTGCTGATCCGAGGGTCGCGGGATCGAATCCCGGCTGCGGCGGCTGCATTTCGATGGAGGCGAAATGTTGAGGCCCGTGTGATGAGCGATGTCAGTGCACGTTAAAGAACCCCAGGTGGGCGAAATTTCCGGAGCCCTCCGCTACGGCGTCTCTCGTAATCAGAGCTGGTTTTGGGACGTTAAACCCCACAAAACAACATTTCTACACAGCCTTGTTCAACGGGCAATGTTGCTGAAAGCAGGAATGCGTGTGCAGCCCCTGGACCAGACACCTATCTGTGACTGGAAGTCTGCGTCTGCGTAACACTGTACAGACAGTAAACTTACCAGAGATGAACATGCAAGAGCGCAAGACTAATCAGGAAAGTTATCTCTGAACCACGAGATCCTGGTAAAAATACACCCTACATATCGCTGTTTTCATTTAGTACTTCCCAGTAAGTGCCCACATATGCCCTCGCTATTCCCCCCCCAGTGACCATCGGTTCGACAATTATAGATCAATTCTCAAAAAAGTACGAAGCCCTGCAAAGAATATTATTTGTCCTAAGCGGAGCTAAGCGGAGTCGGGGTACGGTAAACACGGCGTGCCACTTTGATATTACCCTTTTGATTAAGTGGTATTACCATTTTGTTTAAGTGAAGTACCCCCGAACGGTCCGTGAATTTAAGAGGTTGAAAATATTATACTTAAATGCGCATCTTGGCAGCGTATATCACATTCTACATAAAATGTTCAATTTCGCATGGCGATTATCAAAATGGATAGGTGCCGCGGCACAGTGACAATGCATCAATTTCTCCGAAGGATGTGTCGTCGCTGCATATCCAGTCTCCGGCATAAATACCAAAGAATAAATAAATTTTTCGTGCATTGGGTGTAACAATTCGGAAACCCTGTTGGGCTGCTAGCCAGGGCGTGTGAAAATACGGACACTCGCTACCTGGAACGCACTGCGCTGAAGAAACGGGATCATTTGCAGAAACACGCGACGAAGAAAAATGCCACAGCTGGCCAGTGAACGGAACAGTGCTTTAAAATCTGCAAAGATTTATTAGAAACTTAGGCGGCCGGACTGATCATACTGTTCGTGTTCACCTTACTGAGAGGCACAAAGAGGCAGGTTGAGACTAGCCTTCCCTTCCGTAGTGTTCTAACTCCAGTATTTCCGCACTCTACGTGAATAATGGCAGTGGCAAAGGCATCAGTGGCCCCGTAATCGTTGTCTGCTACTCACATCGTGGATGGCTTCCCGCTTCTTCCCGAGCTCGACAGTCGAGGTGAAGAAACAGCGTAAAGGCCAGATAGCGGGCGGTCCAGGACGGCAGGTCGTTCTCTCTCGAAACACAGGCTAGCGCGCTGACACGCGCGTCATGCGCGACAGATATCTTCTTCTTCTTCTCGAGCTTCGCACGGGCGCACGCGGTGCCAGATCCTTCTTGTTCTTTTTTATTAACACTAGGAATGTGCGAATATTGAAATTTGCGAATACGGGTCGAATACGAGTAAGGAAAAAATATCCTACTACGTCATTTCCGTCACGGAAATGCGTAATTTAGGTTTGATGGATACCAGCATCAAACACTTTCGCGTTAAGAAAACCCTCTTCGAATATCGAATATGTGTGCCTCGTTAAAATGTTAAAGAGTGGGAAGTAACAATAACTGTTGTTGCTCTTTAGAAACAAGTTAGTGAAACCGCATTTCACTGGACTCCAGCAAGTTGAAAAAGAGTTTTGGTAATACGCTCATTAACAATTATAATGAGCAAAAAATGAATAAAAATAATTCCTGGGATTTTGCGTCCCAAAAACCACGATGTGATTTAAGTGAGACGCCGTAGTGGAGGACTGAAAATTTCGACCACCGCGGTTCTTTCACGTGCATTAACGTCACACAGTACACGGGCCTCAAAATTTCGCCTCCATCGAAATGCAGCCACCGCGGATGGGATCTAATCCCGCGACCCTCGGATCAGCAGCCGAGTTCCATAGCCACTAGACCACCGTGGTAGGTCCAGAACAATTAAACGCTCGACAGCTTCACGAAGTTCTCTGCGCCACGTAACAATTTATAATGTAACACTTTCACATAGGCCTATTTCCGAACATTCAAGTATTAGTTAGACCACATTACTGGGGGAAGGGGGCGGGGTGGTGCACCTCGCCTTCAGCGACAAAATGTGATCGCGGTGCGCAGCAACCGGTACGCTCAGGATGAGCCAATACGTCACCAAATACATGTCTTGGCAACTATTATTATTACAATTTAACATGTCTTTTGTGACGAATACACCGTTATGTCTGCGCTCAAAACATTCAAGATCATCCCATCACTTGACATCCAATCATTTGACAGCATATCTTGGGCTCTTATCCCAAATAAATTCTTTTATACATAGTCCAGCTGCTCTGCGTGCAGTAAGGTGCTCCTTTTAACACTGATAACGAGCCGCAACATGCACTAGCTGCTCCGCGTTCAGTAAAATGGGCTCCTTCAAGTGACAGCAATGCACAGACCAAGAATAGCAAAGCTAGGCTTGTGTGCTCACTTTTTTGTTTGGGAGCGAAGGTACAGCTATGGTAATTAGCACAGAATTATTTCGACTCCTTCACCAGCTCTTGCTGCAGGACGAACTGCACCACAGTGAACTAACCTGGGTGCCCGCCCATTCGGGTCACCCTGGCAACGAGTCGGCTCACGAACATGCTCGACACACTCTAGGATTCTTCTGCCGAGCGGTGGGCTCCTTCTAGTCGGATGCCCTCGTGCAGGAGGCCCCGGTCACCTTCCACGGCATCGCCCAACACTACCGCCTTGAACGATGTGACTATCCACCACCTCATGACAGTTTGTCCAAGTGGTCTATAAGATCGCCTTGCGCCGACTTAAGACCCGCACACCTTTCCGTGCCCCCTTGTGTACTTATAAATCCAAACCGGCGTCATCGACTCACGGCGCTGCTGATGCGGAGGTGTTGCCTCACTGTACCACCTTACCTGGCGTTGCCCGGAGGACCTTCGGCCCGCCGACCTCGCCTCGCCTCCTTACACCTTGGAGCAAGCCCTTCTCTTCAGCGCCGACCGAGACATACAGACACGGATCCTGGCACGGGCTGAAGACATCGTAATGAAGCATGGTCTGGCAGACCACTCAGCCTAGTCCCACCCCCTACCTCCTGGCCTCTTATCAGACCTCTCTCTCTCTCTCTCTCTCTCTCTCTCTCTCTCTCTCTCTCTCTCTCTCTCTCTCTCTCTCTCTCTCTCTCTCTCTCTCTCACGTACTCTAAACAAATTGGAATATACCAGCTGGATTTGAATAGTAGTGAGGGTAATTTATAGCAGCAAAGTACTCTACCTTTTAAAATTTGCCATATCCTTAGCCAATATAAGCTGATATATCCAGTTCTAAGACTCAATAATAGTTTAATCGGAATACGGATAGTTTACATACTCGCCATGAAGTGCGACTTCACGGCAATGCGCATTTTTTTTTTTTGTAAGGATGGTTTCTTGGCATATCGAAATTGCACTGCAGTGAAACCAGCTTTACCACCGGCTTGCATTCGCAAAGTACTTCGGAAATTATAAATTTGCATCGACGGGAACTTGAACACAGCTACATTCATTGGGCAAACCTAGTACTACGACATTCTACAGCAAAAATTATGCGCAGTACTTGCAATTCGTTACTGCGAGTCTTTGACTACCAGCTATCCCAACTCGAGGCTGCGCCGTGCGTCGAATAATCTCGTTGTCACGCAGCAGGGAAAAGCACACCCGCTCTTGCCCTGAGCTCACTGCTACGTGATAGTGATTGTGCGAATGCATACGAAAATGTGTAGAAAAGGTTTTGCTCGAAGTGGCAAGTTCGATCCCCTCTAGCCACGGCTGAATTTCCATAGCACGAAATTCAAGGAAAGAAAGAAAGAAAGAGGTTAAGGATCACGTATGATCGGTAGATAATGCCGAATGGTGGTGTGGCTAACATAATTTATACGTCATGACACCAATAACTTGACACCCTTGACAGGTACGTCACGAATGACGACCAATTAGAACCGCTTCGTCGTTTCGATGATTTTCCACGGCGTGGAACGGGCTTGAATTTGAACAGCAGAAGTTGTTTATGCTTTTCGTCGGGACGTGGAGCACGGACGGGAAATTACCATCATTAAATAAGTCCGCGTGTACTTCTATGAAATGGCCAGTGTGCGACATTTGCGCGCGAGCATGTGTTCATGTCCTCAGCCCACTGCTACATTAAGGCGGGTATGCGGTTCAGAAAGCGGGTATGTGCCAAGCAGTTCCTGACAGCAGCGCACAGTATTGCATGGCAAAGGGGTGGAAAAGGGAAGTAAGAAGTAGTGATGCGTGGTTGAGAAGGAAGTGAAGGGGAAAAGAAGAGGTAATATTTATGAGCCACAGAAAGTGTGTATGCGCAAAGCAGTTCCTAACAGCATAGCCATGCTTATTACAGCATAGCAAGGTGGCGAGAAAGATAAGTGATGGTGAGGAGGCGTAAAAGGACACGGGGAGAGAGCAGAGCATAGCATAACTGTGTATAGCGGTATAGAAAGGGGATGCGAAAGGAAGTGAGGGTGAGGAAGAGTGATGTAAGCGTGAGGTGGAGGACATGAATAAGGGCAAGACACCAGCCCCGCTGTTTCCTTAGTGCATAGCACTAGCAGCACTAGAGCGTAGCGCGTAGCGTCACCTGGTTTCAAGGTCGTAACAGCGTGGCTGATCGTGATCGGGCACGCAACTTGGCGGGGATACCGGGTGCTCTCAGCAGCGCAGTTCTCGCCCTCTGGCCGCCTGCCCACTGGGCGCCTTACCTCGGTCGGGCCCTCGTGCGATCACTGCATTGCTTCCGTCCTTCGACGCGTTGTTTCCCTTCGTGACATACATTCGGGCAGGCGCACACGCTTACGTCCTCAGTGCACTGTTTATTTATTTAACAATACTGCCGATCTCTTCAGAGATTATAGCAGGGAAAGCACATGAAAAATAATATCTGTTTACACAAATCATATTTTTGCGTTTCCTAGCTTGTTTCCTAGCTTGTTTCCTACCTTGCGCATACGCCAGCACAGGGCAAAACCACGCGATTACTAAAGCTAATCTATATTCTTCTTCCTAATCCAAAGTTAGATCATGACTGATGTTTGTGGACAAGTCAATTATTCTGTGGGGCTCGAACACGCGACTTACTAGGATTCGGAGCCAGAACCTTCAAGGCCTCGAACCCCGGAGAGGAACCGAGTCCAAGGCCTTTCTTTGACTAAGGAGGATTAAGACTGATTCAGGCAGATCAATGTGAATTGATGTAGATTAGGATTTGTTCACAATAATTGATCGGTCCTTAACGTGTCAAAACCAGCTATGATTACCAGGCACGGTCCGTAGCGGGGGTTCCGGAGTAATTTCGACTACCTGGGATTCTTTGACGTGCACCTAAATCTAACCACAGGGTTGTTTTTGAAATTCGCTCCCATCAAAATGCGGCCGCAGTGGCCATAAGATTTATTAAGGCGTATTATGATGGGTTAAGCCAGAATGAGATAGATCAAGGCGGATTATGATGGAATAAGGTGGATCAAGATGGATCAAGGCAAAGTTAAAGGTAACTAAAACATTTTTTTTACATTGTGTCACTGATTAGAATGTATCATTATCAAATCATTCACACCAAACTTAAGCGAAGCACCTTGCGTCAAGGCACCTGCAGGCTTACTTGTGTCGCTTTCATTTTTATCACGGCTGTAAGGCCTCAGAAATCAATCCTTACCACTGCTGTTCCTCTTCGACTCGCTTGCTGCGAGGCGCACGCTAGCGACGACTGCGCCTCCCTCGTCATCTCCTGTGGTAAAGACTCACCAGCGACATGGCGCCGCCATGCTACTACTAAGGTCCGCCGGTCTCGGGAGGCTAGAATACTCCCCTAGTAGTGCGCCGTCAGGTGCCGCGACGATACCGTTGGCTTTTGGCTGTAGTTGGCTGACCCTTCGGTGCTCTTGCGTCAGCTTGGAAGGCCAATCGGTGCGTGTCCATCGCACGGCCCGTGGGCATAGGCGGTTGAAAACTATTTAGGTCGAGTCACGTCAATCTTTTACGATGCGCATATTTAAAACCTTGTAGTAACTTACACATTTAATGCAGAGCGTTGACACTGGTCTGCTAATTACCAGGACTCCAGCTTTTGAAGGGAACTAGCTAGCGCAAAATAAGAATCATCAGTCACATTGTGCATTTTTTTTTCTTCCAAGATTTCTGTCGTTTTGCTCATACAAAGGGGTGTTCCCAGCTGAAGTACTTGCTCTGTTTGGAGGCTGGACGCTGGGGTTTTCCAAACGCAAACACGCTCGGTACGGCGTCAACACGAAGATAACGCCGACCGCCGACTACATTCGGCAAGTAGTCGTCGTTGGCGAAATGTGTCGAGCACACTTTTGTGTGCTTCGTCACGGCAAACAACTTTCCTTCGTCGCGTTTGATTGCAACAAGCCATCTCTTTTTCAGAAGCGGGTCCTTTGGGAAGGCGAAGAACGACACCTGCAAGTCGACAAAAGCGACGTAAGACGCGCGCTAGCAAAAGTAACACATAGGAAGCTAACGAAATGTATAAACGCAGACTTGCCTTCGAGCCGTCATCGCCTAATACTCCTCGCTGTTTGCAAAGCGGCACGCAGCAATGCACAGGCATGTCACCGAATCCACAAGCGATAGGATTTTGCGGCGAGCTAGGGGTGCCGTTCGCCGGTTCTCTACGTGTAGCGCCCGCGAGTCCGACCAACTGATGGCGG
>CM023483.1:25239372-25267462 GCA_013339685.2 Hyalomma asiaticum
TGCCGTGGCCAGAATCGAACCTGCGCCTTTTGGGTCAGCATCCAAGTAACCACTGTAACCACTGTGGCAGCGGATGATTTACATTAGAGCAGGTTAGTGGGTGATGGTGGCAACATCTTGAGACATTGTGCGTAACACAATTACAGGCAGTTTCTTTTACATACATGTTTGCAAGTGCTCGCACCGAAAAGATTTAGGAAGGTATCATGTTTCTGAATAGACCAGTGCTGGAAATTTATACCAGCAGCAAGGTCACTGCAATAATGGCTGATATTCATGATTTGATTACAAAAGCCTTTAGTCGCTGCTGCACTTTTGCTGGCAATAAGCTCTTGTTGAATTAATGAGCTCTACAAGCATTTAACAGCAACAGAATACTACCAAGGTGTCACAGAGAGCTACACGAATGTGAATAATTTAGAATGGAATGGGGCACCTGGCACACTCAGCACAGCTACCACATGGTGCGGGATATAGGTCAAGTTTTTGTTTTTCAAAAAATATTGCTGAAAAGTCACCCCTCAGCTTATATAGTGGTCCTTGGTGCAACCCGAATCATTGTCTGGCAACAGGACAGTGCAGCATGTTTCTCAGCATCAGCATCGACATCACTTCCACACAGGAACGATGCCATGAATGATGGAGGAAGGGAGAAAGCCATAGAAGAGTGAAATGTGATAATCTTGAAGCCTAGTCATAAAAAATTTAAGAGACAATCATGGAAAATGGGCCTTGGTCAGATGATAGGCTAGTGGTAGGCTAATGTCCGGTCAAGGGCCACTAAAAGTTACCACACACAAACAACATCCGGCAGCTATGTGAGCCTAATCCTGCTCGAGAGGGACTGTGCACAAGGTGTTAGAATGGGCATCGCTTGCTGAGGCTAGCGCAATCACGTGACGCCACCTTCTAGTCTTATTTTTTTTTAGCTCAATGCCAGGTATGCTTCAGTTAGTAATCCTCGTGTGTTCATGGTGAGCAGTGCTCTGCTTGTGACTATCGTTCTCCAAGCAAAACGAGTACTGGCATGTGTCGCCAGTCCACAGCTGCATTTAACGATCAGGTAACCCGGGCTACGAGGTTCCGTGCGCCGATTGTCACGCCACTTACATCGGCGATACAAACAACTTTTCGGAAAAGATACGGCAACACCAAAATGACGTACGTAGCTTCAACGCTATATGCTGAAGTGAACAGAAACATGGCTGCACAGTGGCGCTTTGGTGAGTCCAAAAAAAGCGCCAGGCAGTGGCGAAACTGGAAAAACAAGTTATTGGCTTGCAATGCACGGAGGAAGTCCTTTCGTGGTCGCCATGCCTTGCATCTGGAACTTGAAGATCAGGTGGCAGATTTTGCCCGGGCATCCCCACACCAAGTCCTTGCATGTAACAGCAGAACTTATCTGCAACAGGGCGATGAAGCTCGCCCGTGAGGATGGACTGTCACAGGAGCAATTCAAGGGCTCCATTCCATGGGTTCGTCATTTTATGCAATGAAAAGGATTTGCACTTCGCCGGCGCATTGCTACCTGCTAGAAGTTGCCAGAAGTACATGAAGAAGAGTTGGTGGAATTTTGAAACTATGTTGTATATCTCCGAAAGCAGCGTGGCTACATGTTGGGACAGCTTGGTAATGTGGACGAAATGCTGGTGTGTTTCAACATGACAACATCCACCACAGTGTGAACACAGAACAAAGGAGTTGAAGCTGCTGTCAACAGGAAGCAAGCGTTCATGCTTTACAGTGATGCTTGTACGCACTCCTGATGGCAGAAAGCTGCCACTATTCATTATTTTCAAGCAGAAGGTGGTGCCAAAAGGCAATTTCCCATGGGATGTTGTCATTCATGTAAACGAAAAGGGGCACCTAGACGAGACCCAATGCTTGTCAGGATCCACACAGTATGGACTGGAGGCCTAGCACACTGCTGCACTTTACAAGCATGCTTGTGCTGGATGCCTTTTATGGGCACCTGGCAGCATCTGTAAAACAGGCGCTCCGCAACGGGAGGGTGGACCTTGTCATCATTCCGAAAGGCACGAACTCGACTTGCAGCCTCTGGACATCGTGCTCGACAAATTGTTCAGGAACCACATGAACAAACTCTATAATCAACAATTGGCTAGCGACAACCTGCAGACCTTAACCAGCCGGCTGCAGAGGTCACCTTTCAAGGTGGTGTGTACATGAGTGTCACAGGCCTGGCAGTCACTGCCCAACGAAATGGTAGTCGTGCATTCAAGACATACTGCACAGGCAATTTGCTCAATGGCACCCAGGGCAACGTGCTGTGGGACGCAGCCTCTGATAAACAATTGTCCTCGGACGAGAGTTCCATCAGTTCAGGTGAGGAAAGAGCTGAGTTATGAATAAAATAAGCTCTGTGCCTAATGTATTGTCACTGAATATTTTGCCGCAAGGTAAGGGTGTCAACCTATATTACGACTCAACCTATTATCCTCAATATACGGGAACTTACCCTTGATTTGATGTCAGAAGTCATCTTATAGACATCCAAGATAAGCCTGAAATTATCATTAGATCCTTGTGTTGAGAGACCAACTGAAATAACACAATAAGCATTAATGTTTCAAGAGCACAATCCAAAACAACAAAGAGAATAAACATTTTATTATAAACAACACGGTGAGCATGAAAGTCCAGCGCACCAATCAGTGGACACAGAATCTGTTGTGCACCATGAAAATGAAGGAAGGGGGGAAAACAAAAATAAGCATTTCTGCTTATATTTGCCCACAACCAGCATCTATTTTGTTTGTGGCCTCCTCTGTATATTAAAAGGAGTACTGTCAAAGAAAGGTTTTAACTTAGGCAAGATAACTTGCCAGTCAGAATTAAGATAACTTGCTAGTCAGATTTGTGTGGACACACTCATATCAATATTTCAAAGGCAATGTAATGTAGAATATATCTATAATAAATTTTAAAATGTGTGCTGCATAATTGCATGCAGCATAGTGCACCTCATGACATCAGCATCAACTCGGCTTCCACATAAACAACAGGTAACCAACTATGTCACCAGTCTGGGTTTGCCAACATGCTCCGTGCATATGCTCTCTTCCATTGTTGTTCACTCTCTGCATAGTTAAAGGAATTGGTCCACGAATGCAAGCGTGGGTTCAAATACCACTTATCACACTATGTCGAGGCCTGGTTAGGCCAAGTGGGTTCACAATGAAGAGCGACAGACAAACACAACATGATACTCCAAGTCACAGAGAGCAAGTCTCCTTACTTTCACACCAAGGTGCACACACACAAGATACACACAGATGACGCAGTGGAGCCCTGAGGTGTAAAGTACCTGAAAAAAAAAAAACTAAAAGAGCACCAACTGCATCCCTTTGCCTTGTGGGGACCACCGGGGCGAAGTGCGTACCGCGCGACGCCATGTTTTGCATGGAATGCCCCTACATCCCCATCTCCCAGCCGGACAGAGCAGCGGTTCATCAGTGCGAGGGGCTTCCCACTTTGCCCCATGTGGTCTTAACTAGTTTGCCATTGGGCAGCTAGTAATTTCTGGAATGTTTGCGCGTTTCTGGTTTTGGAGATGCTGGAGAGAACTCGCTGGGACTCGAAGGGGTGCGCACATACTTTTGTGACTCTCCGGCTGACGTGGCCATCGGTCGGATAGCGCGCCTTTGCGGGCTCCAGCGACCCCGGCAGCAGCTTGCGATCGTCACCCATCTCTGTATGTTCTTTCCCTTCTATTTTCCCTTTCTAGGGGCGCGCGATCGCAGGTGCGCTGGCCGGGGGTTAGGCTCTCCCTCCCTTGCATGGTCTTTGTGTATTGTGTGTTCGCGTGTTGTTCATTGTTACTGTCCTTTGTGTTCTTGTTTGCTCGCGTGTTGTTAATCATTATAGTTAACCTTTGTTTATATTTAATTCAACTCTATATTTGGCCTTGTTTTGTGTGTTTTATTTAAGAGTGTCTATTAAATTACCATGCTTGGAGAGTTACGCCTAATGTTCTCCTCCTTCGCCGCGTGCGACGGTTCGTGCTGTCCTGCCCCGAAACAGGCCGCGGGCTAACGCGTGCGGCAGCGCGCCGATGCATGGCTGAGACGAGCGAGCGTGCCAAACGCGACGGCCTCATTCTCTGCTTGTTGAGTGCTCGAACCCACGGCACGGGGTTGCTAGCAGCGATTCCGCTGCTAGTAGTAGTTGTAGTAGAAAAACCCCTACAGCCTCTACCCCCTCTTCTAGCAGCTGCAGCAGTGCCTCTAGTGTGCCCACCAAGAAATTGCCTGTGTGAAGCTAAAGCCCCTTGCGAAACCACGCAACCGCACTGCCTCACGGTGTGTAATGACAGCACCTGCATAAGCCATGTGCGTAATGGCTGGTAAGGCCGGCTTCACCTGGAGAGCATGCGATCGCTGTCATAGGAAACGTCTTCAGCGGCCATCGTCCCCAGCTTTGCCGTCCCTGGCTTGGTGTGAACATGGCACTGCCGTCTGATACACTGGAACCATACTTTTCACCAAATGGCAGTTACCTTTCTAGCATGTGAAAACACCTTTCTGTTGTTGTACCTGCTTCTGTGGCATTCCGAAACATGCAGCGCCATGAAGCCACCATGCAGATAAGACTCAAGCACGACTGCACAAGATCGAACACACAGTGTGCACAGTATGCCCAGGGTGTACACACAAGACGGTGTTCTCATGACCTTCTAAAAAGCTAGTGGTGCAATTTCTTGACGCCACCGAAGCCAAATTTGCATGAAGTGTGGCAGCGCTGCCAACAAGAGCGCAAGAGCGTCCACCCGAACAAGTCGGCAAGCAAATGCTGCACTCTCGCACTGCGTCCTACTTGCTTGTGGAGATGGTTTTTGCAGGTACAAGTGCTTTGCTTACATGATAGTTCTACAGAACACTTTTATGACACGGAATACCTCTAACAGATTAAACAAAAGCTCATAACTGCACCACAGCCCCAAAGCTGTCCACTGCCGTGTTGCTGACGCCTTGCACATAAGCACACGTCTTAGCACACACATGTACTCACTGATTATTTACTGCATATTTTTATGTTTTCAGACAAGAAAAAAGCATGCCACTTGCTTCTAAGTGCATTGTGTTTTCGTATTTAACAGCACCTTCCGAATTCTTTCTCTCCAACCTCTCCCACCGTGTTGCTTAGAACCACAATGCCCTCTTGTGTTTAGAGGAACAACTTGCACAAGGCCATGATAGCGGCGAAGAGCCCTCTCAGCTAACTTCATTTACTATCTACCAAGCCGGCGAGAAAGTAGGTGCCTTCACATTGACATGAATGGCGCTACTTCAGCCATTCTTTTAGTCGCGGTGGGTGGGTGGCTCAACTGCTACTTCTTTTAACAGAACAAAACGAGATGTAAAATTTTTGTGCTAGTACTGTACTACCATATGCATATTCATGTTTTTCATATGAAAAGTAACTAGAAAATTAAAAATATGGGTTGAGTGTTTCTGATGTACCAGAGATGAGCTACTTGTTTTGGTAGGAATGATTGAGCCCCTTCACCTAAGGCCACAAACACCAACAAAGATGGCAGAGCAATGCCTGGGACTGTGTTCCGAGAATGATCGCCAAAGCCATATTGCCTTTGTTGCACATTGATTGGGTGGTCGAGGAGGGGCAAGGGAGCAGCCACTTCTTCATTGGACACACAAGATTTTATGTCATGCGAGGCAACACTGTCGTCTTTGGAAAGCATCTCAGAACTTGTACATACTAAAGGGCTATGCTTGTACCACAGGTGTCAAACTTGAAACAGCCCATACCACATTTCATCAATTATGCACTCATCCTTTCCAGCTGTCATGCTTACTTAGTTCAGGAGAACATGTAAACAGCTGTATAGCCGCATATGAAGAGAACTAGCCATTACAGACAGCACTAAAGATCTGTCCTGCCTGAGTCCATGCAGGTCTTACCGGCAACATTCGGCAACACCACTGGTACTGGTGCAGGTTCAGCTTCTTGCTCTTGTACTGGTGCAGGTTCAGCTTCTTGCTCCAAGTCTGTACTTGTGGCAGTAGACTTGTAAACTGGCCGGTGTTGGTCGGCTTTGATTGTTGTTGCTGCTGCTCCTGATATTTCAAAGTACAGAGACTATTATTTAGTATAGGATCATCCCACTTCCTAATGAGCCACTCTGATGGCGCCTAGTTAGTAGCAGTCTACGCCACACCATAATTTGATGCTGTTAAGCTATGTCATACTCCTCAACAGGATTGAAAAAAGCTGCTCAGTCCATCATGCAAGCTCCTGTTAAAATCAGTAGGTGAATTCACATGAGATACCATCATCAAGACATAACCTGAGAGACATGGCTTTCTTCAACGCACATTCATGGAGGTTAAACATGGTATAATGTCATTAACTGATAATTTGGACTGCAGGGCCCCTTTAAGTTCTGGCATACAATTTAACACATTTTTGCAATTACGTTCACGGCCTGTGAAAAACAATAGATACAGAGCAACTGCTCCTTGACATCAATGCTCATTCATACAGTTGCACTCAAGGAGTTACTACTATGATAAAATGATTTGCGTCAATCATGCATAAAAAGTGGATGACGATGCTTAAGATTTAAAAGATAAGGCCCACCTTTAATGCTTCAAAAAGTCAGCACCAATATTTGTGAATAGAGTCAGTTCATATGCTTTCACATATCTACAATTATTGTTCTCTTTTCTCTAATGTTCTACCCACTTTTATTCATGGAATTTCTGCATCACAACCAAGCTCATTCTTTCCAGCAGCTTCTGGAAAGCTGAACCTTATTATTTACTGGTCTGGTGGCTGCGCAAATTAGTAAAATCTACAGGTCATCTCACCTGCTACTGAGGTCACGCCTACTGGTGCCTGTTGCACAACATTCACAGCTTTACCTTTCTGTGTTGGGAAAGCTTTGGCTTTGTCCAGGCCAATGAATTTGTGCGCTATCATGAGGAAGGCAGATGTCCTCTTTGGCAATGATGCTGACATTTCTGGAGCGCCTTCTGCTGCAAAAGAATGATGGTCATTTCACATATCTTATTACACTAAGCTATGAAATAACGATAGGGAAGGGGTCAAGGGCGCGTTCTTTTATTTGTTAGAAACAACTTAATGAGCAAACAGACAATGAAGCCTATAGGGAAGCATAGGGGAAGTTACATGTGGTATTGTAATTGTGGAGAAAGTAGAAAGGAATTAAAGTGGACGAAAAGACAAACCTGCCTTCGGTGGGACCCGAACCCACGACCTTCAGATGTCGCGTCCGATGGTAGAGCATCGGACGCGACATCCGACGCGACATCCGTACTTTTCTCTGGTGCCCCAGCGTACATGGTCAGACACTTAATGGTTTTGGAAAGAAAAGCATTGTGCTTATGCCTTGGCCTTCCAAAAACAGTTGCAAATGTGGTGTTGTATGTGGAACCGCGACTTCCATCTCTATCATGCAGATTTCGCCTTTTGAGTGTAAATAAATTTTTATGAATTTTTGAATCCCCATTAAGGCAGTCTGAAACTGTTTTTATTTCTCATTCGGCAATGTTTTTCGGTACTAATTGGCCATGGTTTCACACTCCGCAAGTTATATTTGTGCAACGATTACTCGACCCCTTAAACGTGCGTCTATGCGATGTACGTCCGGTCATTGACAGAGCTTGTTCAGTTGAAATTGAATTCGATGACATTTTCCCGAATGATGCAAAATTACTTCCACATCGCATCTTGGATGACGTATTACAAGACCATCTTCAGAGAATCGGAACAAATGCCGTTATTGCCACCGATGCATCACAGCGCGAGGAAAAGTCAGGTGTTGGAATTTAGCCTGAATCTTGATTGGTCTTATTCCATGCGGCTTCCTGATTTCGTGCCTATTTTTGTGGCAGAATTTTTGGCAGTCGTACTTGCACTGCGCAACTTAAATTCTTCATTTCTGTCAGCTGTGGTTCTCACAGATTCTCTATCCCTCTGTTCCTCGCTCACCGCGAGCATGGACACGCACGTATTAAAGGCATTTCAGGCATTAGTACCTTCGCATTTGAGAACAGTCCGTTTAATATGAGTCCCCGGCCATAAAGGATTGCTCCTCAACGAAGTTGCTGATTCTTTAGCAAAGGCTGCTCTAGACGGACCGATTCTACCCTACTTTCCTGCGTCCACTTATGTCATGGCTGCTAGGTTTCGTAGGCGAGTCATAAGGGAAGCGTTGAGAGACTCCGCGTTGACAAACTCCACAGATTATTGTCACCTTCTATACCTCTGGCAGAGAACAGTATGTCAAACACGTCAACTGGAAGTGTCCCTTACGAGGCTACGCTGCCGTGTACAGAGCTTAAATTTCTATGAGCACAGGTCTGGTCGGGTTCCTTCACCACTGTGTGCATTCTGCGGAGAGCCAGAGACGATAGATCATTTCCTTTTGAGCTGTCGACGATTTACCGTGGCTAGGAAAACATGCTTAGAAAACCCCTTGCAAGCTCTTGGAATAGACCTGTCTACGCCTGTGGTTCTGTCTTTTGGTGCCTCCATTTCTGGATATTGCAACACGAATGTTTGCTTGGCCGTGCAAAATTACATTGATGAAACTGATCGTTTCTAAATAAGCCATAAATATTGTTATATTTATTCAAATACACAACTAACGTTCAATACAAATTTTAGTCTTTTTCTATTATTCAATTTTTCATTATGTGAATCATTAGAGTTTTTCCCCCCATATTACATCAATATCACTTCGCCATTTCTCTGTGTAGATTACTGCATTCCTAAATATTAAATTTTTTAGCACCCAATTCTTGGCCAATCCCCCACAGTGGGCGTGAGCCATATTGGGAGCGAGGACATACCGTGGCGCCGCCACGCGGGAGAACCAGTGTGACGCGCAAAGTTGGATTGCTCCGCCAGCACTGCCTTGCTCAGCGCGGAGCTGCTTTGCGCATCGCCTTTTTATTGTTGTTGCCGTTTATTTCAGCTAGACGATATCTGTAAAATACTGTTGTGGCTACGTTATTGATTCTTCAACATGATAATTAACTCTTCCGGAAAAAGAATAGGTTCATTACAAAGCTTTAGACACCGCGTCGACTGCTGTTGTCTGCTATGGTCACCGGCGAGGTTACCGCGCGTGCGGAGTCTGCTAGTTTTTTTAGGTGAGATAGCATTTTGATGAATGAAAATGAATGAAAAGTAAGCATCAAGATGGTTTTAGCGCGCGGTTGCGGTAAATACACATAGCTTTTGGCCGCAAGAAAGGTGTGCGACGTGTTTCTCGTGCAATTCATTCATTGTATGTTTGCATCAACAAAGGGACCGCCGTTGACAAGAAGAAATCGAATTACCAAATTTGTATTCATGCTGAACACGCATACCCCTATGCAGCGCGATGCGAGTGGTTCCTTCATTTTGCGGAAAGCAGCAGGCATAGAGCTGCATTCAATCGCGACGTCGACCTTTCTCACATGATTTAAGGTGTACACACGACATATGCACATGCGCGCCTCATTAAACCTTGTTATTTTCGAACAGGGGGTTCACCTTCGGACGCTGTGGCTTGATCACAACTTAAATTCTCGCCAGTATGACCCCAAGGACACTAGCCTGGAGCACAGTTGTCCGTTGCTTCTCTTTCTGTTGCTTATTTTTCCCGCGTATTCAAGACGGTCGTCACACGGCGATTTTCGATCGCGGTTTCGATCGCACCAGTAAATAGACGGCTCTAAGAGAACTGACAACAAAGAGCGTAAAGGGAAAAGTCAGAGAGGCGGAGAAGATTTACTGGAGGACAGCGATGGAAAAAAAACCGACTCTGAATAACTACCGAGAGGGCAAAAACGAAATAAAGAGGGACGCATTTTATGATAATTCAAGAGGAAGCGCTTTATTGTTTGAAGCGAGATCGGGCTGCCTTAGAACGCGTGTTTATAAAGCGAAATTCAGTAAAGAAGAAGAAAAATGCACATGCTGTGAGGAAGATAGGGAAACGACAGAGCATGTTCTGATTGAATGCGGAAATATCCACCCAGGTGTACGTTTGGGCACCACCCTACATGAAGCCTTGGGTTTTAGGGCGAACAACGGGAAGCTGAACATAGCCGCGATTGAAATAAGTAAGAGACGGTTAGAATACTGGTGGCAGAAAACTAGAGAGAACGGACAAAAATAATTATAGGGAAAAATATGGAATTTCTGCCATAAGGGGCAGGTAACTGGGCTATGAAATTCCGTTTTTGATATGGCATGATCGATTTGATTGAAGTAAATTTAAAAGGCATGAGGAAAATTAAAAGAGAGAAAAAAAAAGAGTTCTTAAATCTTCTTACGAGCCTGGTGGCGCACATGTCACCGCCCCGTTACAAAGGGGAAGCTCATAGCATCCATCCATCCATCCATCCATCCGAGCCAGTTCATGGCTGCATTTTTCGACGAATGACTTCCGTCCGTATTTTGCACGAAGGGGCCAATAGCGATCGAAAATACAGCGTAAGACCGGACGTATTAGTTTACTCATTTGAATGCACTAGCAGAGACTCCGGAACGGGGGGGGGGGGGGGCGGCGGTCGCCCCCTACCATTTTTCTAGAGGGGGCTCAGCCCCCCCTCCCACTTTCCAACCGTTTACGCTGAAATCAAAATTTTTTGACAAGAATTTTCAAGCTGCTGGTAGTTAAAGAAACCCCAGGTGGTCGAAATTTCCGGAGTCCTCCACCACTCATCTCTCATAATCAAAGCTGGTTTTGGGACGTACGTTAAACGCCACAAATCAGTCAATCAAATAAGCTGGTGGTTCTGTGGTGCAGTGCTTTCCAAAACACTGGATCACACAACCACGTGGGTTGCGCGGTGTGCCGCAGGTTTTCAGTACTTCCGAAAGTCCCAAACACTTTGAAATGTATACCAATGTGAAATAAGCGATGATGCAAATATGTAAAATATTAAACGGCTAAAACGAATTAAAACAATAATTGATTTCATTAATATTATAGTAAATAATACATAATATGCATTTTAAATAAATTAGAATCGACAAATACTGAGAACAGAAATAATCAACACAACATGCAAAGACGACAATAAATGCCCTCCCCCCCTCACCCCCCCCCCCCCCCCCCCCGCACACACACACTCCGAAAAACATTCCGGAGTCCCTTTGCACTAGTACGCTGCAAGGTGTAACTTATTGTGGTCTAAATGATTCAGTGAAACTATCAGTGCCCAGCATCTGCACCTTCATCGATAAGCCGTATGACACTCCGCGACTGCTGATAGAAGGAGAATCTATGTTTGAAGCTGGCCACGTCGTCGTCTGCAGTGTAAAAGGGGAGAGAGAGAGAGAGAGAATATTTTATAGATGAATCCGGAGATGTTAGCCTGGTTAATGGCCTGGGTGTAAAAGGGGAAGAAGTGATACTGGCTGGGTTCATTTTGCAGACGACGTCTTTTAGAAAATACCAAGTTTTCAATAACTCCGAGCGCACTTTTCAGCTTTTGTGGTCGCTAGGTGTCCGCGAACGTGAAATAAACGCGAATCGACGATGTTTGTAGATAAAAACGCTGGCGAATGGCTGTTGAAAGCGCGCGTGAACTGCTTGAACCGTCCGCTTCGGCGGAGGCTCGGCGCGAGGTGGGATCGTGGGGTCACGTGATCCAACTTTGCACGTCAGAACGACCGCAGCGCCAGCCACTCCAGTGGTGGCCCTCGCGCCCAATAGTGTCAGGTGAACAAGAACAAGAGCAAGAACATTGCACAGAAATACTGCATGCGCACTGATGTCTGATAGTTTTTGTGGACACTCCATGGACCTTAGCCGAGTTTAACAGCTGTGCTGTGAAAACGGTGAAAGCGCCCATGCACCCTACCTCATAAGGCATGACAGATGCACACAACCACCATGCTATTGGGACAGGTGCTTTCAAAGTAGCCAAATCTTTATAAGCTAAAACAGAGCGCAAGCTTGCCACAGAACTTCCAATTCAAGTGCTCTGCCAAGAGATCTTCGTAGCATCCAGTCTGTAAAGCACCCATAAAGGTGACTCGAGACAATACTGAAATTCAGGAGGAAGATGGAGGTTCAAGGTGATAAAAATTGTTGAACAGCTGCTGTTACGGTGAAAACAAGTCATCTCACCAAAATGTTGCCTGCAGAAACTTTTTCCAATTAATGGTTTTTCATGTATACATGCTAGGTTTTGATGCCGACTGGAAAACTAATAGCACTGCTTAAAGGGGCCCTCTAACACTTTCCTCACGCCCATTTTTTATTTGCCGGTCACGTAGACAGATGGCTGAGGATATTTTTGGCAGGTGTCAAAGTGCCCATATCAGTTGATTTAATATTTTAATCGTTCAATGAAATCATCACATCGCTGCCGACCGCATCAGCGCGTAGTGGCGCTCGTCAGAACTATTTGTGCGGAAATGACGACTTAAGGCTCGAGCCGGTGATTGGACGAAAGTAGCACTATAAGTGCTCGCAGCACTACATCGGTAAGCAAGTAATATTCGGCTTTGTTTTTCGCTTGCGTAGGTTTTTATTGAATGCCAATGGGCGCAGTCGTAGTAGAAAGATCGCCACAATTATAAAACGCTATAGAGGCGCTGGCTCCCATTTCGCCTCTTGCCTTTTGCTTACACAAGTCGTATGTCCATACGAAAAGAATCACTTTGTTTCATCTCTCTTGTGTACGTTCGCGACTCGC
This sequence comes from Hyalomma asiaticum, assembly GCA_013339685.2. NCBI lineage: Eukaryota > Metazoa > Arthropoda > Arachnida > Ixodida > Ixodidae > Hyalomma > Hyalomma asiaticum. The sequence continues at coordinate 25,252,080 of CM023483.1, forward strand.
TAAAGCGCTGAACCACTGGGTGGACTTTGCCGTTCTGTCAAAGTGTGTTGTATTGCGCGCCGCGCTATAGAGGAATTTGAACGTGTCCGCTAAGCCGGTATATGCAAAGACGTACTGGATACCGGATAGCGTTGTTTGTCATAGTCAAGTGGCGCCAGCTGTGGGTGGTAAACAGAACAAGCAAAACCGCGTGATCTATGTCCTCCGAGATACCGGCAGCCACTCGCTACCATACAGCCTCGACAATTTGTGTCGCACTGAGAAACGGGGTCGAATTTTCACGGGTGCTTTACCGTCGAAGCTTCACCATCAACTAAAACCGTCAGCAACTCGAGGGCTACACAGCGCGCAACGACCACTCAAAAGATTCGAAGCGGACGGCAACCGCTCGAGGTGGTCTGCCGTGCTTGCGCATGCAATGTTTACACCTGGTATTCCGCTCTACGCAAAGTGCTTTGCGCATTGGGGTTATGTTGACATGCTAAAATTCCCTATTCCCACTTCTATGCTTCCATGTCTGCGCGTTTAGCTGAATAACCCGTGAAGAAACGTTGCCGAGTATGGTCATATTCGCCGGCCCCTCTCAGTGGTCATGACGGCGAGTTTAAAGACGGCACTTGCCTTGAAGTGTCTTAACACGGAACGACGTGTAAAGCCTCGGTTCGAAGCACAAGCGTCCGCTCTAACAAGTCGGAGCGGTCAGAAAAGCTCATAACTGACAGTGCGTCACGCTCTCGCTCCACGTTGTTTGTTGGCGTGGCAACGGCGTCATCACTACACTGGAGCGAACAGGCAACGATGGCGTACGAACTTCCGCCACGTAGGCGCCTAAAGCCAATTCCATTGGTCGAGCTCTATGACGTTTGTGGAGAGTGAAATGTGATCACCTGACCCCGCGAAATCCAAGTTGAGGGTCCGCATTTTTTTGCTTGTATTTTGAACTTTGTCTCCTTAATAACTTTGCACTGCCTGCTCCTATCACTGTCATTCTTTCAGCATTTGTCTGTCCACCTTCCAGTCTACGCAATACGCGCATGAAAACAGGTGTGAAAAAAGTGTTAGAGGGCCCCTTTAATGCCTGTGAAATCTGAGTAAACAGTGTAGCCGACAAGCAATCGCCACCACCTGGCAAACACAGATCGAGTTCTTTCTTCATCTTCTTTCTTTATCTCTTTCTACATCTCCTTTCTGTTATATTTCTGTAATTTGTGTGGTGCGATTGAGGCTATGTATTCCTGTTTTCTTTTTCTTCCTCTTTTTTTTTCTCTCTTGATTCGTGGTATAGTTCAATTTGTGATTGCAAAATAGTTTATCTGTATAATTTGTGTAAAACTTACAATCACTAATAGTGTGCTTTTTCTTTTTGTTATTTATTTGCTTATTTTGTGGGCTGCAATTGCGTAGCACTTGTGACTCCGGCGTCCATTGAAGATACATAATGGCACCCCCCTATATCAGCCCCCTGGGCTAACAGTATAAATAAACAAACAAACAAACAAACAAACAAACAAACAAATAAATAAATAAATAAATAAATATTTCTTTCTTAATCTCTTTCCATACTGCACTCTCTTCTTCCCTTCCTCCTCACCTCCAAACCACTCCTCCTCAACCTTTCTATTTCCTAATCCTTGCTCTCTCTGGCCAGTTCCCTGCCGGTGAAATCTGAGTAAACAACATAGCCGGCAAGCAAGTGCCACCACCCAGCAAACGCAGATAGTGTTCTTCACCTTTCTTTCGCATTTTTCTTTTTCTTTTTCTGTCTATCTCTATGTCTACGTCTGCTTCCTCTTTTCATCATCTTTTTTAGTTTATCTCTTTCTATATCGCACTCCCTCCTCCTCACCCTCCCTTCTCTTTCCCAGCCTCTTGCTATACCATACCATGCATGTCTATGCTATGCTAAGAGCTACGAATGGCTATGCTATGTTACGAGCTGCTTGGCACATCCCTCCTTTCTGTAGTGTATACCCGCCGAGTTTTTTTAAATGACGCACAGACAAGCCTCAAGCTTTGTTGAGTCTTCTTGCAAATATCTGTGCGTTCATTACTTTTCTTTTTCATGTAGTTGTTTCATTCCCACTTTTACTCTGAATGTAATGGCACTGCACTAACCCATGAGGCACAAGCAGCAAGCTGGAGTTCATTTCTTGCTCCATCTGTATAAAGCCTGTGCTGCTGTATTACCTTAGTTTATCAACTCACCCAAATTTTCACCATATTCTAGATGTAAAGGATGATCAACATTTATATATTTGTGCTTTCCCATGCACTACAGTTCTATTACACAACACAATACATTCCTCAACATCAAATAAGTTATATCAGAACAAATAACCCTAGAAATAAAGATCAAATAACTCACGGGTGACAATCCAGTCAACAACATGTTTAGAAAAGATAGTAACAAGCTGCAGCTTTCTCAAGGCACAGGCTGTCACATACTATGTAAAGTGAATTTGTAAACTCAAGCTCTAAAGAGAAAGTATTGTGCGCGTTCCCGGCTTGTGCGAAAAATTCGCCAGTCATTTTATTGGACCCTACGTGGTCATTGAAAAGACATCCCCTGTTAATTACCGCGTATCGCCGCTTCGAATCCCTTCCGACCTCCGTTGCCGTGGTACCGAGATTGTTCATGTCGCTCGATTGAAACCGTACACGCGCCGGGTCTCATGATAATGCGCGGCCAGGCGGCCGCTTCCACTGCGGGAGGGCATTAGTGTGAGCGCGATCTATGAACTACTCTTCTTCATCTCTAGGAATCCTCATCACTTGTATTTCTTCCTCATCTCTACATATCATCATCACCCGGACGATCCGATCTTCGTTGTCGCAGCTCGTGATCGGCCATATTAAACGATCCCTGATAGTATACCTGCCGGTGACACAGACCTGACATTAAAGCAGCATTAAGCTTTCTTTTTTGACATTAAGAAGGGTGGCCTCACCTGTTGAATTGTTCACAGCTGCTGGTACTTGCACTTGTAATACTTTTGATGCTGCAAGTGCAGCGGTGTTGTTTGAATCATTAAATTTCTGCACTACTGTTTGTTGTACGTTGGTTGCTGCCATTGAAATTGCCCCTGCGGATGTTGGGGCTGACACAGTCGATGTTGATGCTGTTGAGGTTACTGTTACAGCTGCTGGAACACCTACTGCTGATGTTGATAATGCTGCAAAGAATAAGAAGCAACTTGGATAAGGGCCTTTTTGGCTCATAGCTGCATGTGCAAAAAAGACAGCTCCAAGGCACAGCTGCACAGTAGAGCTACATGGTACCAAACATTCTTAACGAGCCTGGACATCAACAAGTTTAATCAGCCTGAGTATTTGGCATCAAACCAGCAAAGCATACAGGTGCAGATGATAAGATACAGATGAGTAAGACGTGCACAATATATGACCGCAATATTAACACAGTGTAAGTAGCAACACTTGCAAAGTTAACTAAGCCCAAGAAATGGCTTCACTTGTAAATAGTTAAAGATCAACGGCATGTCTGAGCTATCATCACCTGCTTTGGTGCTCACAGTTGCTGGAACTTGCACTTGTATCACTCTTCGTGGTGCAAATACCGCTTGTACACCGCCCTGTATTGGTGCCACTCCTAACAAAAAGAAAGACCAAAGCAAAGAATATGTCATAAGCAGAGCGTTAAAAAGAAGCAAGAAGATAAAGGGAAGGTTTAGGTATAGCAGTGATGTTACTGGGGATTTTTGATTTGGAGAAAATGTCGGGGCAGCAGAAATTTTACTTAGGAGCACTTTGGATCAGGCAATTTCATATACTGGAGCGCTTCGGTGCAGATAATTTTGCCTTTCAGAGCACCTTGAAGCATCTGATTTCGCACACTTGTGTAGTTCAGAGAATAATGTTTCATCTTATATTCAAATGCCTGAATAATTAGTACACAGCTCTTGTGAATAGCTCAGTAATGTTACTGGGGATGTCCGATTTGGAGCAAATATTTATAGCAGCAGAAATTTTATTTTAGAGCACTTTGGAGCAGATTATTTTGCCTTTCAGAGCACCTTGGAGCATATAATATCCCACTCTGGTGAACTTCTCAGAACAGCATTTCATTTGATATCCAAACACGTGAAAAATTTGTACACAGCTCTTGTGAATAGGTACATAAACATTTCCATCCATTCCAGACTTCATGCAGAAAAAAGGCCACAGGAGGACACAACAATATTCCCTGTACTAATGCAGAAATAAAGGCAGTCATCAAATAATCTCTTGACCCATATTCTTCAACATATGCAGACAAATAAAATATACTGGATCAATAAACTTATACTTCATGGCAGGGTGTGGAACTGAAAAAAAAATGTGGGTTCGGGTTCGGGTTCGGGTTCAAGGTGCACCATTTCACTCCGGTTCTGTTCCAGTTTGGAGAAATAACAGCTCCAACCAGTTTGCGAACCGGTCTGCAACACTGAACCAGTTCATGAACCAGGTAGGCACAGCAAACTTCGTATTTAACTTTGAAGGCGCTGTTTGCACCGCCATGAAGCACTCCAAGCAGCACAAGTGGCGGCATTCGGAAGCTCACCAAAACTGCAATTACAAAAAAAATGAAAGAAAGAAATAACAAAAATAGAAGAGTAAAGAAGTGTTGCAGTGGAGTTTTCTGTCATCGAAAATTCCGGGCAATATCCTATAACCCTAGAAACTTGATTGATTGATTGATTTGTGGGGTTTAACGTCCCAAAACCAGCTCCAATTATGAGAGACGCCATAGTGGAGGTCTCTGGAAATTTCGACCACCTGGGGTTCTTTAACGTGCACTGACATCGCGCAGCACACGGGCCTCAACATTTCGCCTCCATTGAAATGCAGCCGCTGCGGCCGGGATTCAATCCCGCGACCTTCGGATCAAACCCTAGAAACTTATGGTAGCTTGGTAATGGCAAGGACCATTCACTTACTTGAATCTTTATGACCTGGCCCTGCAGAACACACATTTTGTAACTGCCCATTTAATTCCATCTTCATTTCCGATCCTATGCTACTCTGCACGCATGGCACACACACATTTTTTTCAAACTGTGGAAATGACCGTTAGCACGTCAAAACCGCTAGTGATGTTTTCACATAAATCACCAAAACTCATAAAAATAGCTAAGGCAGGCATAGTGACAATTTAGAAACAAGGTCATGTTACGAGCACTGCATTACATGGCAAGCCTCTTCACACCTCCGACACATCCATCCTTGAGATTTTGCTTGCACGTCTTTCCTTCTATTGCTCGGTATAAAAAAATCGAGCAAAAAATTTATACGAATGCTCTATGGCTAAAATTTCAATCTAAAAGTACGCCTTTTTGGGTTTGTTGGTTAGATGCATTTGAAGGAAACATAGCGCTGGAAGACACGGACAAGGAAGACGACAACACGAGCACTAACTTTCAACTCATGGCGTGATCATAAATATTGCGCTTCCCGAAAATAAACCATGAGTTGAAAGTTAGCGCTCGTGTTGTCGTCTTCCTCGTCCGTGTCTTCCAGCGCTATGTTTCCTTCAAATAAATTTTCAAGCTGCGTCAGATAACAGTGTTAGAGAAAAATAATTGCTCAATATCGAATAAAATGAAATCAAATAAATTGTTTCATAAGGTCAGCTGGGCACAAAGCAAATGCCCTAAGTAATTTCATACATGTGCACCATGTCATCATTGCGTCCAGAGAGTCATGTTGAAATTAGTGATACAAAAGAGGCAGTTATAAGGTGTAAATGCGTTTGCTGTGGAATGCATCTCATTTAGCAGAGTCACAGTTATGAGTGAATACAAGTATGGAAAGAATAGTGGCAAAATAATTAGCTTTGTGAATGGAAGAGCGGAAAGGTCAGGCATGCTGTGTTGGAGACTACAGCAGTTCTGTGACCATCTGGGGTTGCTTAGTGTGCACTGGCATTGCGGAGTGCACGGGCTTTAGCATTGCGCCTACATCGAAATGCGACTGCAAGGCCGCATTTGCACTTGTGTCTTTCAGGTGCACATTCAGCCACCACTAGACCACAGATTTTTAAAGTTTTTTTAAATGACGCACACACAAGCCACAAGCTTTGTTGAGTTTTCTTGCAAAACTCTGCGCGTTCATTACTTTTCTTTTTCATGTAGTTGTTTCATTCCCACTTTTACTTTGAATGTAATGGCACTGCACTAACCCATGAGGCACAAGCAGCAAGCTGGAGTTCATTTCTTGCTCCATCTGTATAAAGCATGCGCTGTTGTATTACGTTAGTTTATCAACTCACCCAAATTCTCACCATATTCTAGATGTAAAGGATGATCCCCGTTTATATATTTGTGCTTTCTCATGCACTACAGTTCTATTACACACCACAATACATTCCTCAGAATCAAATCAGTGGTTTTGGAACAAATAATCCTAGAAATAAAGATCAAATAACTCACGAGTGACAATCCAGTTAAAAACATGTTTAGAAGAGATAGTAATAAGCTGCAGCTTTCTCAAGGCACAGGCTGTCACACACTCTGTAAAGTGAATTTGTAAACTCAAGCTGCAAGGAGAAAGTTTACCTGACATTATAACAGCATTAAGCCTTCTTTTCTGACATTAAAAAGGTGGCCTCACCTGTTGAATTGTTCAGAGCTGCTGGTACTTGCACTTGTAATACTTTTGATGCTGCAAGTGCAGCGGTGTTGTTTGAATCATTAAATTTCTGCACTACTGTTTGTTGTACGTTGGTTGCTGCCATTGGAATTGCCCCTGCGGATGTTGGGGCTGACACAGTCGATGTTGATGCTGTTGAGGTTGCTGTTAGAGCTGCTGGAGCACCTACTGCTGATGTTGATAACGCTGCAAAGAATAAGAAGCAACTTGGATAAGGGCCTCTTGCTCATAGCTGAATGTGAAAAAAAGACAGCTTCAAGGGACAGCTGCACAGTAGGTGAGTGGTGTTCTCACCAAATCTATGCTTTTGCCTTGCATTCAAGATAGGACTTTTGTTTCCCTCATATATTTCTAATTTACCAGAACTACTTTGCTACCAGGGTAGCTACCAAGTGGGGCTAAAAAACAAGCAAGAGAGCTTCAAGGCAAGACAACGAGGCTCTAGCATTGCTTACTACAATCATGAACAATGCATTTAACAATCTTCGAGTACCTCACTCGGCTTGTGGCACATTTATACAGACGCAACTTAGAGACATTTGTGCAAATCTGCGCTGTTATTTGTCCAGTTTTAAGAAGGACACTAAAGGCAAATAACACTCTACTTACATATTAATTCTGGAGAATACTTAAAGTGCCAATATACTATTATCGCCAAAGGTTCTCCCAAAATCAAGATATTAAAGTAAATGTAGAACATCACTTGCAGCATCAGTGGGACATTCTAGTAGAAGCCTGATGACATATAACATACCCATTAATTCTGTCGTTAGTACTCAAATGCTAAAAAAAAATATCATTGCAGTGCACAGTAAGAGAAAATATCTTCTTGCGCCTAGCCTGGGCGGTGCATAAAACTTGCATCCCTGTGATGATATGCTCCCAGTAATGGCCACCAATCTCAAATTCAATCGTGTGAGCCAGAAAAATGTGCCAGGCATGGCTGTGGCATAGTGACATACATTTGTACATGGTAAAAAAGAAGCGAAAAGGGGGGGGGGGGGGTTGCAAGCATTTTTGGCTGCCTTCTAGAATTGTGTGATCGCGACATGCATTTGTATACACAGAAAAAGAAGATGGGAGGGCAGGAAATGTTCTTTTTTTTTGGCTGCCATCTTAAATTCTGGCACAGTTCCGAGAAGGGGCCCCCCACCTGAACATTTCGATGTTTCCAGAAGGGGGAGGGTGGGGGGCTGCTTAATATTTGACAGTAGGTGTTTTGATACAGTACATATAGGCATTAATGAAGCGAATCGTTTTAAAAACTTAATTTCTTTTCTTCCAACTGCCAGACTTCCAACACCGATGTCTGTTTATTAAGACAATTATAGCTGCTAATTGATCGAACGTCAAATGCTTTGTTAATCTCTATGTCTCCTAAAAGATCGTAGAGCCACATGGTACCAAACATTCTTAACGAGCTTGATGATGATATCAGCAAGTTTAATCAGCCTGAGTACTTGGAATGAAACCAGCAAAGCATACAGGTGCAGATGATAATATACAGATGAGTAAGACGTGCACAGTATATGACTGCAATATTAACACAGTGTAAGTAACAACACAACTTAACTAAGCCCAAGAAATGGCTTCATTTGTAAATAGTTAAAAATCAACGGCATGTCTGAGCTATCATCACCTGCTTTGGTGCTCACAGCCGCTGGTACCTGCACTTGTATCACTCTTCGTGGTGCAAGGGGAAGGTTAACTCCTGTTGTAACTCCTGCTGGTGCAAATACCGCTTGTACCGCGCCTTGTATTGGTGCCACTCCTGAGAAAAAGAAGGACCAAAGCAAAGAATATGTCATAAGCAGAGCGTTAAAAAAAAGCAAGGGGAAAAAGAAGGAACTGCAAGGGAAAAAGAAGGAACAGTAGTAAAAAGAAAATGAGAACTAAATAAACCAAAATAGGCCAACAGAGAACAATCTCAACGACAAGGTGCTGCTGGCAGATCGCCGTATGTGTTGTTCACATAGCCGCTGCTTTGTCCTTGTTATTCCTGAATGGGACTCACAGACTGCATCAAGAAGCCGTGCTATGAGGGGTGAAGGTATGATGAATTTGTCTCCACGAAGCAGGAGGTCTCCAACAACTGAAAGCTCAGTCTGCACCCGGTAAGACGGAATTGCATCAGGAGGCAGCATCATCACTGCAGGCCATCCCGACGTCACCCGCTTTATGACCTGTTAAAGCAGAGGATCCTGCATTGTTTGCACAACAAACTCAGCACGAGTGACGCAAGCTGAGACAACACAAATGCTCCCCTCTCTCTTTTCCATGTGACCTCGGAGAGGCATCCTTGAAAGAGCATCAGCAACAGTATTCTTGTCACCCTTCTTGAATTCCATAGTAATGTTGTATGCCAGCAGCCTGGCATGCCATTTTGCAATCTGGAATGGACATCAACGTACTCTTTCTGTACTTGAGAGTGTGACCAGAGCTTGGCGGTCGGTGCATAAAGTAATCATTACAGGCTCATCATTTCTTGTCTGCTGCAACACTGCTCCCATATCAATGGACAAGGCACCTGTAGTGACAATCATGTCACCAACAGGACCAAATAGCTGTAACATCTTGTGGCCAAGGAGCTTTTCTGCTACTCAAAACAAGCTTGTCTTGCATCATTCCAAGTGAATGTTGTATTCTTATGTATCAACTTGCGAAGAGGCTTGACAAGCACTGCATGGTCAGGCACAACATTTGTGTAATAGCCTACCATGACCAAAGAATGAGTGCAAAGTGCCAATATCTGCAGGTGCTGGCGCAGCCTTGGTGGCGTCGATGTTGCTTTGTAACAGGCATATCATATCCCCTTGTGGGTGATCCTGTGACCAAGGAAGTCTATTTCTTGTACATTGAAAATGCATTTGTCATTCAGCTTCAATCCAGAATTTGCAATGAATTGCAACACCTGTTTTACGTTCTTGAAGTGTTCCTCACGTGTGCTTCCATACACAATGACAACCTTGATGTAGCACAAGTGTTTTTGCACTTCTGCAAAATAGTGACCATCATTTTCTGAAAGGCAGACAGTGCTGATGCAAGGCCGGAGGAGACGTGTTTGAATCTGCACAATCCACTAGTCAATTCTCTGGTTTCAGGGCTCAGCAGGACTTGGCGTTACGTGGCTGCTAAGTCAGTCTTGGAAAATATGTTGCACCATGAAGTTTGTGCTATAGTTCTTCCGTGTACGGCAACGAAAATTTGTCAATGATAATCGCTTTGTTCGATTTGCGCAGATCGACACAAATTATTGTCTTGGCGTTTTTATTTATAACCACTACAATTGGCAATACCCATTCAGACACATAAGCCTTTTCTATAACATAATCATGCTCAAGGCGCTGCAACTCCCCACGTACCGGATGTCGTAACTTAGCAGCAACAGGCATGATTCCTTCTCTTATCTTGACCTTATGAAAAACTTCGTTGCCAGTCCTAACTTTCTGTTGAACAAGCGCGAAAACTGACAAAACAATTCAGGATCGAAACCTTGTGGTGCTGCAGTGTGTGGGTGCATTGCAATGACATACCATCGATGTGCAGACGCAGTGCTTTGATGGAGTCGATGCTGAGCATGTCAGAGTATCCATGACAATACAGAAAGGTATCTCGGCGCGTCAACCCTGGAAGACAACTGGTGCCATCAAACACACCTCGGTGCTTATTCTGCGGTGAGAAAAGTCGAAAGTGACACTGTTGGTCACATAAGGAGGCATTTCAACTTCGAATACTTGACGGTGGACAGGATCGGGACAGCAGAACCCGTTCCTACAAGGAAAGCTATAGGTACATCTCACAAGAGAACTTCTATGTGTATTCCTTCTTTACTCTGCTGGGTGAGAAACAGCACGATAAGCTCATCAGATGTACTACAGGTATCAACTTCTTGGACCACGAGGGCCTGCTTGTTTGGCATGCCGCTCCTATGAACATGTTGAAAACGTCCTCATTTGCCGCATTTGCTACATATTTCATTCCGCACCTTGCATGTTTTGGAGTCTGCAAGATGCTACGGGGACCCGTAATGCAGGCAAGATTTGCGCTGCTGCGATAGCGGTAATCGAGATTTTGCATGGCATGGAATGTCAGATTCCATGCCATACAGAATCTTGATTACTGTTATCGCAGTAGCTTTTCGAATGCTCAGAGCTGATGACTGCAGCTCAAGTGAGTATTTCGTAGCTTCTTCGATGATGTTGGCAATAGGCAGCGCACGTTTAAGAGTGAGCGAAGTGCCTTCTACAAGTAGGCATACCTGAAGAACATGGTTGCTTATTTCTTTAATAGTTGGTCACAAATAAAATCGCCGACTTGCTCACCGAAGTCGCAACTCAATGCTAGCTCATACAATGCCGTGATGAATGTTGCGCAGTTGCGTGTGCTGGCTGAACTGATGCCACTCCACGACAATATTTGCTCTAGAAGTGAAGTAGGCGTCCAATGTATTGATTGATTTCCAGGGTTTTACGTCCCAAAACCACGATATGATTATGAGAGGCACTGCAGTGGTGGGCTCTGTGGATTTCGACCGCCTGAGGTTCTTTAACATGCACTGACATCGCACAGCACATGGGCTTCAACATTTCGCCTCGACTGAAATGCATTCGCCATGGCTAGGATTCAATCCCACAACCTTTGGATCAGAAGCTGAGTGCTATAGTCACTAGACCACCGTGGCGGGGCAGCATCCAACGTAGCTACCGCTGCACCATACTCGTCACTTGTGCCGCTTTTATACTTTTCCACTGCATGTGGCATCAACGGTGTCTTCTCTGGCAATGTGTAGTACAAATGTTGGCCTTCAACAGCCAAGCGGCGCAGTAGCAAAGCTTTACGATGCGCTGGTGGGTGGGCGTCGTTCCCCAATACCAGGAGATAATTCTTCAAAGGTGGTGCCACCGCATCCAAGGCGGGGCGGGCTTTCCAGGATTCGGCATGAACATGGGCGGTTGATGCAGACTCCTTGCTTCCACTTCGGTCCCTTTACCACTCATCACTAGCTGTTGTATATGCCGCCATGCCCTGGCCGACTATGCCGGGAGTGCCGGAGAACCACGAAGCGAACCACACCAGCCCGTACCCCGAACAACACTGTTTATTATGAGTCCATGATGAGGACATATACAGATGCATGTGTCAGCCGACGTGATAAGGCACGTGCCTAGCTCCATCTAGGTTATATAAACACAAACGCTGAATGCTGCACAGTGCACCTGCATTTCTTTAACCTGTACACATGATGTACGGCTACTGTGACAAGGACTTTAACAGTGCATTATCAAGACATAGCCACTAGATCGCCAGATCAACATAAAAGTTCTCATAAATGTCACAGAAGTTAGATTTTTCCAACATTATCACTGTATTTCCACCCTTAAAAAATTTTTTTGGTGGCTATGCCTAGCACAAAAGCACAAATTTTGATTTAATGAAGTTTTAATCCGACAAAGTAAATTGCCGATATTACTGACTTCACTATATCCAGGTTCAACTGTACAATCAAGAACTCACAACAGGGCTGGTATTGAACTGAACTTTAGGGTTTAGCTGTCTTCAGAAGAGTGTGACATCAACACCCTCATCACTTTTTCATCAATTGTAGACTGCAAGTAGCACATGAGGCCACCAAAACACTAGGTTTAGAGGATTGAAGCATGATGCTTTAATGTCACAAATGAGCACAATGTCTGCTTGTCTGTGCACACAGTAGCTGAAGAAAGAAAAACATGATCAAGAACACCCATGTAGGCGATGATGAGACCGAAGTTCAATTAGGTCTGCTCATTGAAAATAGATGTATGAATGTTATTTTGCTTGTGCACACTTCTTCATTCATTCACTGTTGTTTACAACAAACATCCTTAAATTCATTTCATTCCAATTAGGTGACACGAGAATGAGATGGAATTAAAATCCTTTTGGTAATTAAATGCCAGGCTCACCTGCAGAAGAGCTCAAGGGCATCGTTACTGGCATGTGCACAACTCTTGGCCTTGTGTAAGTCCTTAAGGCCTTTGTGCTGACGATTTTGGGTGCGATCCTAACTAAGTTACTTGTAGTTGTCGAAGCTGCCATAGAAGTTGCCATGGTTGTTGCTGGTAAGCCTAAAACAGAAATAGCTTTTATCAAGTTCTCTCTGCAATGCTTCACGTACACAAACTGAGCGCATTATTTGCTTAGTTTGGCTGCTAACAGACACTCTTAAACAATTAGCATCCTTGTTAAAGGTATTCAATTATAGCAAATTTATCACTAAATAAAATTGCACTGTATTTGCCATGGAACAGCGCTGAAGTTGAACCGAACCTTGGGATCTAGCTGTCTCCAACAGAACAACAACCTCATAGCTTCTTTCTCAACGACTGTAGACAGCGGGTAGCATGAGACAACAAAGTCGATAACCTCAGTGAACTAGAACACAACATTTTAATGAAGGCTGTGCTCAAAGCAAAATTGTGGTAGCAAAGCGAATTTAAATATTATGGTTCCTGTGTCTCCACCACCACCATGCCTCGTTTGCATAACTCACCGGAGCACCATTCAGGAATTGGCCTCCCTGGTGCAACACCACGATGACCCAATGACCCAACTTACCAAACCCTGTACCTTGTCACGGGGCTAGCGAATCAACGTGCCCTCGTGTAGGTTCATATGTTCAAAACTCGATGGCTTGACCGTCATCGAGAAAGGATAGACGAGACCGTTTGTTCAGAGAAAAAAAAAAAAACAACACTCGCTGTATTTGAAGACACGGAAAAAAGAGAGAAAAGGATAAAAACAAGACGAAGCATAAAAGGAGAGGAAAAGTTAACAGGACTATTAATGTGAGGAAGAATAGTTAACGGTGCATAAGAATAAGTTCAGAAGAAAAGACTGTCACCGTTCAGGTGGGCACACGAGAGTATAGACGGCGAGGTAGATGTAGAAGACGCACTCGGGGCAGACTTGGCTTAAGGTGTCGCTCAGAGGGAAGGTAGCGTCGGGCGAGTTAAGGTCAGCAACCTCTCGGCGTTCTTCATGCGACGCTCGGACAACGAACCGGAGACGCAGTTGTGCCTGGCCAACACCAGATGATGGGAAGCCGGTGGAAAGCCTGGCCAACGCCAGATGCTGTAAAGCCTGGCCAACACCAGATGCTGTAAAGCCTGGCCAACACCAGATGCTGCACCGCTCGGGTACACGCCGAGGTGGGAGCCTGCAGCGGCCTTGCCACAGGAACTCGGCCGCCACTCCCGCGCCCTGGTAGGCCTCTTTCTTCTACCACGTCTCCGCCACGTCTCAATCGGTTCTTCTCCCGGCCTGTTCCTACCCAGCGTGGAAGCTCTTCATTCGTCGAGTTCAGCTGACGTACACTCACGCGCTTCGTCTGCACATCGTCTTCGTCGATTATTGAGGGCTCGCAGCCACACATTCAGTTCTTTTTTTGTGTCGGCGCCTCTGGTCGCACTGGTGCACTTTTCAAAACGCGCACTTATCACACATCACATCGCACACTTATCACATACCTACAACGATGGCAGCAAGTGAACTGCTATCCATGGACACAACCAGACTGGTATGGACGCAGCAGGCTCAAAAAGCCTCTGGACTCTGACAGGCCGCTATTGGAAATTAAACATAACGACTCTCAACACGCAAACTCTATCAAGTGAAGCCAGACTAGCTGAACTAGTAGAAGAAATAAATGGTATTAATTGGGATATCATCGGCCTTAGCAAGGTTAAGAAACCAGGGGAAGGATACTCATTACTTAATGATAGGCATGTCCTTTGCTACGGAGGGCAGCCTCAGAAGCGCGAATACAGTGTGGCATTCCTTATCCACAAAAACATTGCAGGCAATATTGAAGACTTCTATAGCATCAATGAAAGGGTAACAGATGTCATGATAAAACTAAACAAGAGATACAAACTAAAACTTATACAGTAGAACCCCGCTGATACATTTTTCACGGGACCGTAAAATATAAACGTAAGAGCCGGGAAACGTAAGAGCCAAGAAATGGGAAAAATGGAAAAATGAGAGAAGTGGTGATCGGCACACAATTTTATTTCATTGCTGGCGCTTTCAGTGCACGCATCGGCACACTCGGCTACGATTTCGTCGACAGAGAAAACCTCGGAGGTGACAATGGCGTCATCGATGGAAACGTAATCATTGTACGCGATTCCGTCACCAACAGTTTGCATTGCTGTGCCATAATTTAGATGGCGGAAGCTGGAAATGTAATTGGCATCGCCCATTGTGCAGCTAATCCTACAGTCAAGCCAAGTCAAGCTACGTGAAAAGTCAATATTTCCGCCGGCAGTGGCCGCTTGGAATGCCGATTCGCGACGTAACATGCGGGAACGTTCCCACATTGCAACGTAACAGCGGGGTTCCTAATGCATTGAATCCTATGGGAGCTATGCCGGGACCAGTCAAAAACGATGTAACAGCCGGGAAAACACAGCAGACGGGAACGTAACAGCGGGGTTCTACTGTACAAGGTTACGTTCCAACGAGCAGCCACAATGATGAGGCTGTAGAAGAGTCTTACGAGGATATGGAAACAGCAATGGAAAAGTACGCATCCAATATATGCTAGTTAAGGGGGACTTCAACGCGAAAATAGAACAGGCTGTTGGGAACTACAGTGTAGGCGATACGAACAGCAGAGGGGAGATGCTAGTGGAATTTTCAGAGAGGAATGAACTCCATGTAATGAACACTTTCTTTATGAAACATAAGTACAG